>JANSTP010316471.1:0-28220 GCA_025330745.1 Cladonema radiatum | reverse complement strand
ATCACAAAAACTTGCCACTTATCTGTGACTATGAGACCTATCATGTGCTGCAAAGAATTTTTATTATTTTTGATAGATTTTTTTTTTCTTCATTTTTCAGTATCAATATTTAGTGTTTGATACTACGTTTACGGGGGCCCTTTAAATTGCTTTTTTTATGCATTTAGGTGCTCCCCATCTTTGTATCTTGTTGCATAGATGAAATAATAATAATAAAGTACTCAGGCTGCTGCGTACCTCGGAATGAACTTATTGTTATCTTAAAAAAGAATTGTAGAAGGACTGTATAAAAATATTTCTGAAAATAGCATTTTGTCTCTTAGAAATAGTTGTTTACTTAACGCAAATCAAAAAGTTCATAAAGTAGTTATAGTTTTAATGAGTTACACCATTAAGCAAAATACTTAATTGCTTAAGGATTTACATGTGTTACGAATATAATGGAGATATCGCAAATCCGTCATTAATTTTGTACCATGGCTTTACATGTAATAGATAGTCGAACATAAAATCGACGAGTAATCTAATAAATTTCTCGCTATGCGGAAATTTAACAACTCTTTTCCTCAAAATAGTGCCAACTATGCACATTCTTGAGACTAAAATAGACCCTTTGACGTCAAACTAAGAAATTTAAGAGACTGGAATCAAATCTCAAAATTATAAAAATTATCTTCGATTTCAGTAAAAATGGAGGAGACGAAACATTTAGTAGTTTATAGCTTAAAAGATCCAATACTTCAAAACAATTAAAACGAAAGATATGGCAGTAAGTCTATTGTAATTCATTCGTTTTCTATTTGTGTTGCTCTCCCCTACATATTCCCCTGTCTTTGAATTAATAACGTTTGAACCAGGCTATGTTAAATAAGTCCCCAGCTTTTTTCAAATAAGTTAAAAGTATACTCTTTTCTCGCTTATAACATAACAATGCGTTAACAGTAACTTCGTTTGTACCATTAGGCAAGGTTACTTGTAACTTTCTCAGTAAAGAATGTTAAACAACGTTGATGAGTTCTGAAATAGGTGTTACTTTGTCAGCTAAAATGTCATGAAGGTTCATTGTTTGTTCCATTACTTTGTCTACAGTGTCACGTAAAAGCATACGATTATTTCTATTGAAATTTTCTTCCCAGAAATGACATTCTTAAATAATGTTGGGGTTTTCTAAAGTTTTACTTATACGAATAAATTTTTCAGAGTAAAAGAATTGCTTGTTGTCGTTGCTATAACTATTTATAATTTTTCTGTGATTCATGAAATGATGATTTCTGCTTTAGGAAAAACATTTCAAACTTTCTTTTGAATGTTTAGATTTACTCTCTGCATCTCTTTGAGCAACTCGATCTCCATTGGTAACTGATCGCAAACTTTCAATTAAGCAATCCTTAAAAATATCAAATTTTTAATAAAACCCTCATAATTCAAATCTCTCCTTATATATAACTTGCCTTCGCTGCAAAAACTTTTTCATTTTTATTTGGGAATTTTTTTTTTTTGGTTATGTGATTTCGAAATGGCAGAGTAAAAGCCAGCATTAGAAGTAATTGATCTGACAGAACATTTTGCTTGTCCGTTTAAGTTACTGATCACATGGGGGGGGGGGGCTAAACCAGCAAACCAGGCTGGCTTAAGTAAAATCTACAAACACTGAACAATACTGTGACCACATAAAGAATATGCTATCATCATTACCTGAACTGATTCAGTATTCTAACACAATAACATGTACTTCGTACAAAAGACATATATAAACCCAAATACTGGCATAGTCAAATACACATGTGGATCAAATTTGCGATTAGGTAAATAGATAAGACCCTTAGTAACAATATTAATTTTTGTAATTTAATTGCCATTTGTTCTTGTAACTTTCTTAAGAATACGTTAAGGTTGTTCACTGACATCAAAACAATTGAAGTAACATTTCATTGTTGCTTTGAAATAGTTGAAACTGGATACAGTCAAAAAATTTTCTCTCTCCACTACTGCTATAAAGAAAAAAAAAACGTTTATGCCCTTAGTGATTCAACAGCATATTTTTGGTTTGAAGTTGAAGACATCCTACCAACAATGCAAAACCTTGGACGTAAGAGACAATTTTTTTAACAGAAAACCATGATAGGCTTTTTCAAATCAAATCAATTTAACGTGAATTAACGAATGCGTCCATTGGGAAGAAATATTAATTACTGGACGAATATTTAGGGTGTGTCAACAAAAAAAAATAAACAAAAAAAAACAAGCATAGCTGAATTTGAAATATCTCCAGTAATATCATTTTTTAATAGCTGAAATTTTACAGTATTAAGCTATTATAATTTTTTTTTCCGATGTAATAAACTGTTATTTTAATACGCGCTGAAAATTGGAGTCAATGGGTACTGTTTAAAGGTACTAATGAAATCAAATAATTCATAGAGCTGACAGCCCAGGTCTATCCATTCCAGGCGAAAGATCAGTTATGTAGGGCTCCATACACAGGTTAATATATTGAGGAGAGTGGTTTTCACTCGTCTAAATGGCCAAATAACTCTCCTTCACAATGTGCGCTTTAGAATAGCACATTAAAATCGCACATCTCAACTCAACCAAGGAGTGTGACGATTACTCGCCTGGTGATTTTCATGACCGGAGGCCTGCAGAGGGTGTACAAGATGTGATAATTAAAAAATGGAAAAAATTTCTTCAAAGACACATTAATAACAAGATCGAGCAGTCTTTGCAAGTTAGTTTTAAAGGTTAGTAGTAGAATATTGAGCATTTAAGATGATCTGAAAGCAGAACGTCTATGAAAGTGGGTGGTAGAGTTTTTTGACATATAAGCTCTATGTATTTTTTGATTTCAATAAGATTTTTTTACAGTGACAATTGACACAAGTTTTCACTGCTTATTAAAGAAAAGTTTTATGTCTGAAACAGCATTATTATAGTTTATGGATGTAAAATTTCGTCAATCAAGAGGCAATATTACTGCAGAAATTTCGAAAATAACCCATGCTTGTTTTTTTTTTTTTTTTTTTTTTTGACACACCCTATATTTTATGCCTAATAGCAATCTCGATTCTCAAAAAAAGATTTTATTGGAAATCAAAATCACATGAAACAGTTATAAATTAAATCAAGTTTAATGTCCAAAATAGAACTTGAATTAGAAACTTCAGAAAGAAAAATTGGGATGAAATTAAAGATACATAACTTTTTCCAAAATTTTAGCTTATCGGCCAATAATTCAGAGTCAGAAATACCAAATCACTCATTCGCATTGAAGGATTTCCAATCACCAATAAATCTGAGTGTTTATAAAATTTTGTTGTTAACGCAAAATTCGTTTTCATTGTATTTATTTTTTATGCAGTTATGTACAATATGTAGCATAAAAACAGCAAGTAGTAAGATAATTTATTGAGTCTGCAAACATGAATTTTAGAGGCACTGCTGTACACTGATACTGTATTTGAAAGTATATATTTTGACTGATGATGTGTCCACATATATACTATAAAATCCATAATTATGCAATGCATAAATTACATAAATCAGCAACGCCAGATGGTAGCTTCAAATGTAAATTGCTTCAACATATACTCATCATAATAGAATATAATATTCTCCTCCCTAACATATAAAGTAATTCAGCAAGAATATTTTTTCTGTCGTTTCTCCAATATAAATATTCACTAATGCAACTTAATAGGTATTGAAATATTTACTCTTTAAATCGTTTTCGTTTGCAAAATACTGTTCTTTCCGAACGTGTTCTATATAGCGATTGCTCCTTACTTTTTTCATTTGGTTTATTGATTCCCGTTTCTGTTTCATGTTGTATTGCATCTGTTGTTGTGGTTTTGGCTTTGCTTTCACCTTCAAAGGGTATTTCATATATTGATATTAATTCAGAATTTGTTGGAATCAATTCTCTTCTATTGCGTCTGATCGTTGTATTTTCGTTGACGTGTAACATGTACGATCAAAGAGTGTCCTGGATGTCTACAAGTTTTGCGATTCTGTCCCAGATTTTGCTATTGCAGAAACGAATGATTTGTCCTCTTGGCAACGCCGGCAAATCGCTAGTGTGAATGTCAGAATAGCTCTTTATGGTGTTCAGTTTTGGTATTGCTGTTATAATTTGTTGTCTTTACTATAACTGGCAAATATAATTTGTTCAGTTCTAAATGTTGTCACTTCAGCTGGTAAATACCTGTGCACTTAAAGCATTATTTTACCAGGATTTCCTTTTCATGTTATTGGTGTAGATGACATTCCAAAGTATCAATCAACCAATCAATCAATCAATCAATCAATCATATATTCTTTTTTAGTATATATACAAGGTGAAGAATGACCAAGGAGGCTTAACCCTCAAAAAACGGGCCAATACACCTAACTCAAAAAAAAAAAACATAATAAACTATGATAAAACTATATACAGCAAAAATATAAATAATATTAGAGAGAAGGTTCGTAAAGGAAACCTACAAAGGGTTGGAAAAGGGGGAACTTAAAAGAAAATGGCAAAAACAAAATAAATCAAGGTCTATTGGTACTGGGGCAAATATCGAAAAATATGAGAGAAAGCAAGCATTGAACAAAACAAAAGCCAAGACAAAGGCATAATTCTTTCCGATAAACATGACGAAGTATGGGGGGAGCTTCTGAAAAAGTCATTTAGGATTTCTCGATTACAAGATTATTTTGCGGCGTAAGAGAGAAAGGAAAGGAATAAAAATAAAGATATAAATAACATAGATATAGACTTTGCACATAAAAATAAAGTAAATATAAATATTGACAGCACACATAAGGAACAAACAAACACAAATTATTAAGATATTCTTAATGTGTGAAATTTCCATGCACTTATTACTAGTATTTTAAGCAAGCAAAAAGTAAAACTGTATATTAATGATATTGAAAGAGGCCACAAAATTGGTTTAATAGCTATCAAAACAATGTTTCAGAAGAATGCTGCTTATCCCATTAACATTTAAACTTTTTGGATCAATGAGTAGTTTCAAAGTTGGGTATTCCAATTTGTTATGCATTGATAGATAGGTGATAATTTTCCAAAAAATAGGTGTTATAGTTAGTTTACAGACTGACCTTGTTTGATTTTGATGGAAGTCACGTCTTTATCAAAACTGATTTTTAAAAGTATCAGTAGCTCATTGATATCAACTCTGTTCATAAAAGCGCAATTTTGAGTAAAAAATATATCTGCAAGTTTCATGAGTTTTAAGTCTTTCTATAGCTTATACATTTCACAATTTGATTTTGAAAAAGTAATTTTCCTGAGAGCACGATCTTTGAGGCGTTGGATTTTGTTTTTGATTTTGACAGTATTAGAACCTCACAGTTGACATCCATAAAGAAGAAGGGAGTTAAACATTGAATGATATACCATTCGCAAAGACTTTAAAGAAAGATTATGTCGTTATTTTGATAGAATACCAATCTGTCTGTTTAATCTTACATAAAGTGATGTTGCTTGATTTTCCCAGTTTAGCTTGTTGTCTGCAATGCTGCCTGAGTATGTTACATGTTGCGATAGTTGCAATACTTTCCCATCTAATTTAATTTTAAATTTTTTGTTATAGCTGTGTGTTGAGGACGAAAAAGAAGCATTTCTGTCTTCAGTATGTTTAAAGAAAGTTTATTCAATCTGAGCCACTGAGCAATTTTAGATCTTTATTCAGGAATCGCACTAGTGATGTAAATGAAGAATTATAAGGCTGGTATCATCAACAAAATGGAAAGCTTCTGATTTTGCTCTATGAAAACCATTTATGTAAATGATAAAGAGTAAAGGGCCTAAAATAGACCCTGCGGGACACCACAATCAATAATTCTTGTTGCAGAGTTATGGTCATTTATACATAAAAAATGTTGTCTATTTGTGAGATAAGAAGTGAACCACTCTAACCCAGTGCCTCTGACTCCATAGTTTTCAAGCTTTTTAACAATATTGTGTGATCAAGGGCATCAAAAGCTATTTTTAAATCAAGAAAAACACTGCACAAGAAGTTTACATAGTCCATTTGTTTTTGTATTTTGTCTATAATGCAAGGGAGAGCTTCATTTGTTTTCTTTCTTTATTTCCAAAATTGGAATGATTTTGATAAAAAAGATTGTGGTTGTTAAAAAAGTGGCATAGCCATTTGTGCATAAGTTCTACTATTTTACTCGAATTAGAAAGAAAGGAAATGGGACGATAGTTATTACAGTCCAATTTGCTGCTTTTTGTAGACAGGTACTACTTTAGCTAATTTTAATAGATTCTGGAAACTCCCATTTTAGAATGACATATTAACAAGAAAAGACAAAGGTTTTGAGACAATGTTCTTTATGTCTTTAAGGATAAAGGTTGGAATGGCAGTAGGCAGTATGTTTATTTGTATTTTCACATGTAATCGTTGTCAATAGATATGAATAAAATTTCAAAACATAATACAGCATATGTATTAAGGAATCATAAGAAAATATCTACACCACTTTTTGTCTCACAGACGTTATTAGCCTCTCTGAATGTATAAGAAATACATAAGTAATACAATGTAATTGCTAGCTCACTTTATATAATTCAATACATATACTTTCTTTTTCAGGTACAATAAATAGTAAACAAATAAAAACGTAACTTCAAATGTTAGATATGACTGACTCATCGAGAACAAATTTAATTACGTACTTGCAAGCTGATTTGTCAAGGTTCCCCGATACAAATTCATTTACGCAGTGCATATTAAGATTATTTGAAAAGAGTGACAAAAGCAAGTCCCAAATTATGCAATGGGCAACATGCATGGAAAATCATGAGCTCAGCGAGGGCAAGCATTACTATATGGCCATCAAACTTAGTGACCCTCAAAGGTGTAAACAGATTGCCAGCTAATTACGGGATGTGGAAAACGTTTGCGTGATTTTTTCCACTCAAAATTCAGGTTATCTTGCTTGCTATCGATATGTTTGCAAAGACAAGGCATTTGAAACTGTCTTACATAGTGCGAAACAATCCAAACTTGCAAAATATTAAATCACCTGTTTCCAAGAAGGGATTGCAAAAATTTTCAGAAAAAGTACCTTCAAGAAAATGCATTTCTGCTGAGACGTTAGACGCATCATCATCACCCACATCAAGTGAAAGTTTTGCTGAAAAAATTCCTCTCAAGAAAAGGCAACTTTCAAATGCAGACATGTCAAAATTCATAATAGCGAACAACATTAGAAAACGTCATTGAAACAACATTGAAACGTGTTGAAATTTTAGCTTCAGCAAATGTACGTAACTCGGATGGTCAGGATGACCTCTATAATTTTATAATTAACAAACCCCAAAAAGCTATTGCAGAACTTATTTGAACTACATGGAGTTTGCATGATGCCCCTAGTATGATGAATCGAGAGAAAAAAAGTCGCTTCGCAATAATCTTAGAATGCTCTAAAAAAGAATGTGTTGACGGTTGCGATGGAAAGTGGTTCTATGCTGCAAAAGAGGTCCTGAAAAACAATTCTGTAAATCTCTATGTTTTCCCTGAGGCTATGAGGCAATGTATCATAAAAAGCCGACAAAAACATACAAATATACCACATGTTGGACCCACCGACTGCACAAAATCATTTCTATTGAATCCTCTTGAAATAATATTTAAATGTTTTGTAAACCCAGCATCTGGAAAATATGCATGAGTTGGTCTTGACGAGTGTGAAGACCAATGAATTTCTGCTCCTGTTGGAAGGTCAGATAATCCACCTGCCACAACCAAAAAACCTTTTCGCTACAGATATGATAATCGAAAGAGAGAATTCGATTCCATTTTTTGCAACCAGTAAAGCACAAGTCGAATTTTAATGGAAAATAATGTTTGAGATGACAGAGAAACAGACATGATGTCGAGCAGATGGCCGGTGTTTCAGTTCAACAAACAAATACCTCCTGTAAATATAAAAGTCATGAAGAATAAGCAGTTTTTTAGATTTTCCAAAAATCTAGACTGTCATTAGTCTTGATTTGTTCAGGACTGAGTTTTATACTGGATATAAAACATATTTTGTGTTTAGAACCTTGAAATTTTGATATTATATGCATTTCGAGATGCGTTACAAATGGGTTACAAGGGTTACAAATTGCAAATCCATGTACCTTTAGGCTAAAGTGGGTGCGTTACAAGCGTTACGATGAGTTACAATTTTTTTAAAAAAAATGTATAGTAACTATAATTTAAAAAAAAAAAAATCTGTAACGCATCGTAACGCATTGAAGATATAGAAAACTAATGGATATTTGAAGTGTTTGCTTTTGTAACGCTTATGTAACTCTTATGCAACACACATGTAACGCATATCAATATTCACTCTGATTTTGTTTAAACATAAGTTATAATTCTATGTACATACACAGCTCGTAAACAGGCCCTAGAAACAGTTTTCCCACCCTTTATTAAAACTTTAAAAAGTAAATAAAATTAATATGGTATCCTCTGACCTTTTCTTTTAACGACTTGTTTCATTCTCGAATTCATCGACTCGATTGTTCTGTCAATATTTTCAGCAGGGTACTCCAACATGGCTTTTTTTGACACGGTCAACAAATTGATCGTATGTTTCACGTTTAATATTTCGTTCTACAGCATCCTCATGAGGTTTCAATGAGATGATATTAAAAAAATTTTCTATCGGGTTAAAGTCCGGACTTCTAGGGGGAATATCAAATTTAACCAAACCAATTTGTTCCATAGCTTTCTTGTCTGCTGAGCTGTTTTGAGAACGGTCACCGTCTGGAAGGAAAACATTTCCGGATGGGTTGTTGCTTTATTTGAAGGTATCAGGAAATTTTTCGGCAATAAATGTAGCAAAAAACTTTCCATCCAGGTGTTTATAATGTTCACATAGGACTACCCCTTTATTATACAAAATAGCTACAAAGAAATGAGCCAGGCGACCACCACTTTTTGATTTTGAACCTTTCGCCGTACAATCGACATCAAGACCCACATCTTCACGTCTCCATATTTTCTTTTGGGGAGCCCGTGCTTGATCTTGTGGGTTCATTTTGTGGGTAAAACTTTTCCCGTCCAAGTAGAAGCATATTTCCTCAGTCCATATATCATCGTCGTAGAGCTTTAATTTTTTGCAAACTTTAAACGACGAGGTAGATCCTCAGCTTGTAGAATTCCTTACTTTCTTGCCGGCCGATGAGCATATCCATTTTTGTTTAAAACATTTCCAGAATGCAGATGAATTTTTTTTGAAGTGAACATACGTCCGTCTGTTTTCGAAGTGATTTTAATGTTTTAATGATCTTTTGCTCATCTCGCTTACTAATTTTTTTGGTCTCCCTGTTTTTAGTTTTAATGCGGGTGGGTCCATACCAGGATCTTTTGTTGCACACCTGATGCTATTTCGTGAATATTTTGGGAACAAGCTCTGAATTTTCCTGATAGACATTCCATTTATGTTGTGTAGCATGTAAACATATGCTGGTAGCAGGGGCTGTATTCTTGCAGTCTTTATTTTATTTGCCATTTTTTAATTTATGTACTTTCAATTTGTTTTTGCTTTTTATGATGTATATGTACTTATATATATATAGTCTAAAACTAAAAAAGGGGAAGAGTGTATTTATATATAGTTTTAAACAAAAAAGAGAGTAACTCAATCTTACTTTATGGATGAAACATTTTGTTGATGTTAATATAGTTATGTTTATGTTAAGACAAACAAATTGTGTTTTCACTGTTATAACTCATAAGCAATTTCGCACTGATGTCCACGTACGTCCTAGGAATGTCATCATTTTTCCCAGAAATGAATAAAAACCAATTTCAAATATCATTAAGGCACTTTCAAAACAACAAAGAGCCAGAAAATAAGTTATTTGAAACCATAATCATTAGTCACCTATACATTGGTAAAACAATTTAACCTAAAAAAATGCCTACTCACAGACAACCCTGGAAAAAAGTTAATGAGACACGTTGAAATCAACAGAATAATTCATTTTTAAAAAAACCACCCCCCTATGCCAATGCTGATATACAAGAAATACATTGGCAGCAACAAACAGCAGATAGAAGAAAACATTGAAACTGGGGAATGGGTTGTCCCATTAGTTTTTTCCGGGGTTGTATGTAACTTTGTTTCTTTATTTCTTGTAGAGGTTTATGATTGCTTTTTTTAGTTGAATCTTTTTCTTTAGCAAATTGTTTATGCAATCTATCCCTTTTTCTAATTTCTTTTTGTATGTCACGATTTATCCATGGTTTTCCCGTTCTTTTTCGGGTGGAAACCGTTTTCATTGGTGCTATAATATCAACTTTTGATATAACTTGATTTATTACTTCATTAAAACCACAGTCAATTGTTTCTTTTTTGATTTGGTAGACATGATCGAAATTAGCTTGTTCTATTAACTTCAAAAAATTTTCTTTACTATATTTACCAAAGTCTCTTCGCCAGAATGGCAGAGGTTTGACAGCGTTTTCAAAAAAGCCTTCAAGAAAAAGAAACTAAGGAATATGATCTGATTTTGAGGCGGTAATATTTCCAGATAACATCTCTGTATCTTTCAACTTCTACAATTTACAAAGCTTAGGTTTGTATTATTCAATTGTTAAAAAATGTTGTATTTTTGGTCAAAGTGTAGCCTCTAATTTGATTCTTGCAAACTAGAATAAGCTTGAACGTTACTGAATGGTTATTATACACAAGTTATGGTTTCTTGTCTTGTCCTACCAAACAGTCTTTGCAACTTTTGCAAGAAAATAGTTGAGGCGAAAAGATTGGGGCAATATATGTCTATTCATGTGTCTATTCATACATCAACATCGTAGACATGCTCTGATGCATGATAAAATTCACTTGAAGAGCTCGCTATAATTTGCAATTAATATATCAGTTAAAGGTGTGCTTGTACCTCAAACCATTTTTCGAAGGTCCATCATTATCAGAATATATGAATTACTCTCTATAATAAATTATCTTGTAATAGGGTGGTAATAAAAACGAGAATATTATCCAAAAGAACTTGCATTTGAAGATTTGGAGGCTACAATCGTGGTCAAAAATATTGGAACAATGACGAGCTTTTTCAATATAAGTCTGCACAACAAGCGATAATATAAAGGAGATATTTTTAATTAGCAAAACAGCGATTTCTCGTGCGATTTATCTTTTTGAGCCTTGGGTAAATGGGTGAAGAGCACCCAGCGCCCTATTTGCAGCCCTTTAAGGGGTTGAAAAGGGAAATCACCAAAATGTCCCTTCTACAATTTCGGTACTCAAAAATAGTATGCCAAATAGAAAGTCAAAATCTGAAATCTGCTCAATTTCACACTCAGTTCCAAATATTTTTGTCCACAATTAAAGGTCGAAATAGAACTTGACATGAAATATTTAATAATAAAATCTGAACTGAAATTGACTTGAACGCGTTGAATTGCTATAGGGGATAATAAATCTAAACAGAATATACAGTACCGTTCACGATCATCACAGTAACATAAATATGCTATGACAAATCAATAAAAATTGATTGGTAATACTATCAATAACAGGCATCAAATGGAGGGCAGGTGATAATCTAGAAATGATGTGTTCTTTCAACAGGTGTTGGAGGCGATCCCTGGATCTTTTCCAAAGCTCAAAATTAAAAAGAAATTAGAACCAAAGTTGTCTTTTGATACCTTTTTATTTTAGAGACAATGCGAAAATTACAACTTTAAAAAAAAAAACCTTGGTTGAAATGCTTGGAAGGCTGTTAAAATATACAATGACAATATAAATGCTTTAAAGTAGAGGTAGAAGAAACATTTACAGGCAAAAAAGTTTTTGGCTTAATGGCAGCTATATTTTTCGAGATTGTTTTTCAATACAGTATAAGTTTTGATAAAAAACTGCACCAGTATTATAACTATTAGTTTTGAAGTGGCGGTAACGGTATTATAATATTCTTGAAAAAGTAACGGTACCGGTATTACAAAAATATTTTAGAAGCGACGGTACTAGTATTATAATTTTTTTTAAAGTGATGGTACCGGCTATATATTCGCGTTTTCCTTATTTTGCTGTTTTGCTGGAATAATAAGTTTTTTCGAAGAGGCTCATTCATCCGAGGCAGGGAAATCCTGGAAAAAAATGAATTTAGAAGTATTTTTGTCAAGACTTGGTGTGCACCTGAGTTGAGGATACTCCAAGTTCTAGAAGAATTGATCTTTAAAACAGCTGTAGTGAATTAACTAAGCAGATTTATATTTTCAAATTTGAATCATTAGGAAGGTCATGTTTAGATGTATGTTATCAGCCTAACTTTGAAAATAACCTTTTGCCCATATTGGAGGAATGAGGATTCTATAATATTTGCATAAGTTAGGAAAACTCCCAATTTAAGGGAAATTATTCTTGTAATTGAAAAATTTCTTCTATCACCAAGCAGTATGATGTATGAAGAAAAAATTTTTGCCTCAAAATTCTTTTTTAGGTTTCTCTTCCAGAGATATAGCTCTACTGAAAAAAACTTATTTTTTAAGCAATTACTCTACAAAAACGCGCCGATCTCGTTAAGAAAGTCTTACTTAAAAATCTGAGACAAACTTTTCTAGAGGGTGTATTATTCTACAGGAAAAAGCTTGAATGAAACTCATACGAAATAGGGATAGTTCAATCGTGCACTTTATGAAGTCGGGTACATCAAAAATACGTACGCAAGATATTGAAGATTTATTTTAAGTTTCAAAAACTTATTTTACAACTTAGTTTTCATTCTCATTCTTTGTTTTCTGTAAAAACTAATCAATCATTTTTAAACGAATTTTCTCTTTTATGTTCACACATATTTTTTTACAAAACCTTTTATTAACTTATAGGAAACGAAAGCATGCTCTCAAATTCAAGCTGTGATTACCATGGTAAAAACATACTGAAAATAAATTTTAAATGGCCACAAACAGAAAATTCAAGTTTTATATCTGATAATTTATCTAGGTTGCTTTTTAAATATTTCTGTTGAGATGTATTTTTATCCAAAAAATGCCTTTAGAGATGTTTTCTGGAAAAATAATTTCGGGAACTTTGAAAAAATAACATAGGGAAAACATATATGCGAAAAATTTTTTTTTGAAAATTTTAATTTTTTTTTTATCTTGGAGTATCCTTAACTTTGGTATGCACTCGCACTTGAGATTTGCTTTTTTGCAACCGAGATCTCGTGAAGAAGTGCCATGAAATTCAAACTGGCCACCTCTTACTCTTAGCAGAACAAAAAATAATTCAGGCTCCGATATTTATTGGTTTTATGATTCTCCCAACTGAAACCTCAACCATAACCCCTCATCGTAGCATTCATAAGAATTAACTACACCAGCCAGGGGCCGATAGTACTTTAGGAAAAGGTAATTTATTTATTTGTTAATGTTTTAAGACCATATATTCAATATTTGTTACATATTTTTTAGGTTCTGCAGCAATTTTTATTGAAAAAAAATGTTTGTTCTATAGTTTTAACTTAAAGAGATTTGTGTATTTTATTAGCAAATTCAATGCTACCTGCTTCCACTCCCCTTAGCGATAAAATTCCGCTAAAAAAATATAAAAATTAATTGTCGACGGCCCCTAAGAGAAGTATTCAAATCTTGACCAGTCTTTGAAAAAATAAAGATATGAGTTGACTAATTGTTAACTCTTTACATTTTTTTTAGAAAATATCGTTTTAAAAAAACCCCAATGATCAAGCCATTCAACTCCTAAACGATAACCAATAATACGTAAGTACAGCCTATTCATCGTTTATAGAGTTTTGACTTGATCAACTAGATCTTTTACACTTATTCAGGGTTCCTAGCATCTTGGAAAGTCAGGGGGAAATATAGCGATAACAAGGAAATCCTGGAAAGTCAGGAAATGTCAGGGGAATTTTTTCCCGCAATATGTTTTGTCAGGGCAAGTCAGGGAATTTTTTTTCAGGGATGTGATCGTAATAGCTTTTCTGTCACTTTTCCTTATAGAATGTTAATGTTATTTAGTTCTCATTTAATTAATATATTAGTGCTATGTTTTATTTTCATATATTTCCTTATAGTATAGTAGCTATTTACCTTATTTTCTGCCCTGAACAAGAGTAATTCTGTGCCGTGATGCAAATATAATCATCTCCTTTTCGAAAAAAGTCAGGGAAAATTGTGTCATTTTGTTATATTTATCAGGGAAAATAATGCCTTTTTCCCCATGAGAAGTCAGGGAAAGTCAGGTAATTTTTTTTTGCAGCAAATGCTATGAACCCTGTTATTTTTGAAAGGATATCAGTGCCTTTCAGGTCTTACAAAAGTCCAATAAAACAGCAGTGTGATAACAGATCGAACGCTTCAGTTCACTGAACCTAAAATCAAAACTTCTGTACTTTTTGAGGCAGACAATTGGTGGTTTTTTAAATATTTTGTTCCCTTTTTATAAAAAGCAGTCTTTCCTCTGCGCTAGATTTTGTAGATTAGGCATTCTCAACATAATTCTGTTATGTTTTGTGATAATTTTCTTCTAATATTCTTGTATATAGATCTTTCAAAAAGACTGTCCCATTGCTACTAGTAGTGCGGAAAAGGAAGTGTAAGTTATTTATATCTCTCCAAATTTATTAAAACCTGTCTTGACTTACAGAATACCTTTGAAAAGATTCTTAGCAAAAAACTTTCTTTGAATAACATCTGGAAGAAATCCTTCCATCATAATAATCAGAAAAGTATAGAAAAAATTACATTGTTAATATTCTTTTAGATCTTTCAAAGAAATTCCAATGACAGTCCTCGTCAACCGAAAGTCTAAAGACTTTATGATAAGACAAGTTTTATTTCTGGCAGGTTAGGAATATTGTACTTCTCAAATTTTTTTAATTTTTTCTGAAAACACAACTTTATAAAACATGAGCACAATTTGTCTTTGTTTTCTCAGTAAGTCATCTGTTTTTCCGATTATTACCAGAGTTTTCCAATTATTATTAATTATTAACTCCAGTAGTTAGAAGACCGTTCAGTTATTTAATTTTTTGAGTTTAAGAGGGGTATCAAGAAGAAGGGGGGTCTTAAAAAATTAAGGGATGCGAATCTTTCTGAAAAATCAGTACACAAAAGGGGATCTTAATTAATAGGGAGATGGCCACAACTTTAAAAACAATTATATAAGATCAAGAAAGGGTAGGCGGAATTTTCAAAAGTTAATAACTGTCCCTCCCCTTGTATTCGGCAACTGAGAGTAACTTTTAAAAAAAACTATGGAAATGTTATCCTCATGTGACAAAACTTACATATTTTTCCATCTACAAAAAGTTAAGATTTCACAGTTCTAAAGTCAAAGATTCTTGGTCTAAATCCAGACTTTCTTTTTAGCGTAATGTAAAATCGAACTTCAAGGAATTGCCTGAGGATGAGAAGTGAGATTTCGATGAAGTGTAAGTAATCTTTTGATTTTTCATATATTTTTGCCAAATTGCTGTTTCACAAAAAAAAGGAAAAAGAAAAAACATTTTTCTGATCACATTTTTTAGCTTTACAGCTGATAACAATGTAAGATTGGCGAGGCAATTTATCAAAGACATAAAAGTCCACTTAAAAGAATACTCGTCTGACCAGATACAAAGTACAATTTTTTTGTTAATTTATATAAAGATTTTGGGTTTTTTTTCAAGAATCATTTGAATATTTGTAAAATAGTTATCTGAATACTGTATTTAGAAAAGCACTCTTCACTTATGAATTGCACTCTGTTATTTGTGGTGTCCATGTACTGTAGTATGTTTATGTTTTTAACTGATGGCTTACTGTTTTACAGAATGTTGTCATACGTATTTCTTAAATCTACGAAAGGAGAAGAGCGTTCGAAGTTAAACGATCCTGAAAGACATTAGCAACCCGAGCACGAGAAGAAATTATGACTCAGAAGGCAAAGGATCTGTATATGATTAATTCTTGCAGCCACCTATTTATTCATTTAAATGAATTTTCGGGTAAAGCCTTTATTTTACTTTGTATCTTTTAGCTCTTCGAATCACGGTCTAAATTTGTCAAAGATGATGAGAAAGAATTGTGGGAAGGGGCATAGCAAGAGGTAATGTTCGAAGTTGAAGATGGAGACAGTCTTTTCAGAAAAAAGAGTCCACCATGGAGATCCCCAGAATTGTCAGCACTCGTCATCAAACTTGACGAAAGAATAGAGGCTGATGCTAGGCAGCGGAAGCTCATGGTACCAAAGGTGACAAAGAGTATCTTCTTGTAACCGATAAAACGCAAGCCTTCCAAGAAATTCTTACCAAATTTCTTGAAGAGTAGTTGTTTGGAAGTATATGTTACGTATGTATATATTTTGCCTAATTCATTATTTTCAAATAAAGTAAGTATCTAAGCACTTACCAAATAATGTTTTTGTATTCTCTGACTCCAGAAATATTCCTTGCACAGGTTAACCTCCGGGCTTCCCACAGTGCCTAAGCAAAATTAACAGAAAAACAGCAGTCCTGTTAAATCAGTCTGATTATCCTTTGAAACAACTAGGCCAAACAAAACTCAAGGCGATGAATCAGGCAAATTTATTTGGGAAACTAGGAATTTCAACAATGTCTCACCATTAAAAATTTCGAAGATTCGCCATTGGTAAACGGTTGTAAAACAAGTGGTCCGAATAACCAAAGTACTAACACGTATGATTCAATTACATGACACTGTTGTGAAACATGGTGTTTACCAACATTTTAACCCAGTAATACTACGGGGAAACGTCTCTTATTTTTGCTGTTAGGTTTAGTGGTTTTGAATGGTGTTCTCGATGAAGAAAGATATGCTCATTATTTGGCATTGTCTATGGCAGTATCATTGCTTCTGTATCATGATAATAATATATTGAAAAATCTCACTTTGTGAATTTATTAAAATGGTATGTAAATTAATGCCCAAAGAATTATGGTGAATCATTTGTTTCATATAACGTCCATAATCTCATTCATTTGCATTAATGTGTTCTCCATCATGGTATGGATTTACAAGAATGTCTGCTTTCAGTTTCAAAAACCATATGCAAGATATGAGAAAATATGTGCAATATAGCAGAAGTCCTCTCTCACTTAAGCAATAGATTACATGAGCTAGATGAGACTGAGAGAGAATACTTTACGAAACTAGCAGATTCAAAATTAGATTCAAAATCAGCTGTGATAACAAAGATGGATGGTTTCGTACAGAATCTTGTTATTGTAGAGTTGCCGGCATTAATAATCAGTCCGAATTTTCATGTGATACGATAAAAATCAGAAATACAAGATCTTATTTCCAAAATTTAGACTCCCATGACTCTAAGTTTTAAATATTGCATTTTTGCCTGATGGTTTACCTCAAAGAAGGAAAGTCATTTAAAAGGAAGATTTGGTATGTAAAGTTGTCGCCATTGCTGGTGAAAATTGATTTATTTTAGTTCCGATTAATCACACGTTTGAACAATTTTTAGTTGAGAAAATAATTTTGTTGGTGGTGATGTTTTGACATGTGGCACATAATTTTGGCTTAATGAAACTTAAGGTCTACTTTAGACCTAAAAGTCGATATAAGGTCTTAGATAGAAAAAAAAACCCTTAATTTTTAACTTTCAATTTTACAAAGTGCTGGTGGCGTTAACCAAAAAACCGGGAACCAAAAAAAAGTGAAATGTGTATAATTTTGACTTGCCAAAGCGAAGGTGGGTTTTTTCCTAAACAAGGCAGCACAATCTTTTAACTTTTCACTAGTATTCAATGATATTCTCTTTTAAAATTTTTAATGCAGGAATGCAGTATGAAGGAAAGTAAATAAAAATCATTTTATTTGTATATTTTTAATCTTTCCTTTAATATATTCCATACACAACGTTTACTTTCATGTTGTTTAACTAAGGTCTGGTTTTCCAAATGGCTCCATGGTTCGAACTGGTGCCAAAACTGAAGCTACGTCCAGCTGAAAATGAGTCCAGCAAGAGTGAAAGAAATAACTTTATCCAGGATTGCTAGAACAAGGTGGGGACCTGAATAGAAAACCCAGATATTGTTTACCTGTACAAAGTGCTTCGTTTTTATATAGAAAAATTAGTCTTTTTGCTGTTTCATATGATTCTCAAATTACAATTCAAAGCGATATAAAATATCAGAACATTTTTTCTACCGTATATATTTCAAAGAAATGACAAGTTTATTATAATGATGTTATGAATTTTATGTAACTTGATAAAATAATTTGTGTATGCCACCTCAGTTCTTATCTATAATTCAAGCTTTTCAGAATGCTAACATAAATTTGTTAGGCTAATGTTCTTACTTAGCCATATCTGTCCAGCAGTTTGTTTATTTTTATGTCCCTCACTAACTCAGAGAAACTTTGGTAAATAATTTGAGACATTTTCTCTTTAGCTTTTTTGATTTTTTCCCAAGGTAAAGTTTGTAGCAAGGGTTCGGCTTTTTGAAGAAATTATTTAACTGGTTTTAGACGACGTGGAATTCCCACTGATTTTGCAATAAGCCAACTGAAACAAAGATGTGAATGTTTTGTCCACTAGCTTAGTTTTTACACTTTTATGTTTATTGTTTATACAAAGGTTAAAGGAGATAGTAAGCTAGTTTGTATTTGCATATGAATAATGACTGGGTTAGTATTCCCTGCAGCATAACTGACCCTATATTTTTTCATTAAATATAGTTAGATAGATACTTGTTTAATTACAATATCCCTCCCCCTCCCCCACTGCGCAATAAAAACTTCGCATTCAAAATTTGTAGAACGTATCATTCACAGAAATTTACCTGTATTAAGTGGCTACTTGTCAGAATATATATGGAGTGCACACTTTTGTTTTTAGTGTGTTTGCCTCCCGAGCTTACCTTAATTTTGAGAAACTTTCGCTAGAGAAACTTTCGAAAAACATCAAAACATGCAAAATTTGGGAAGGTTTTTCTCTCCAAGAAGCTTCCTTGATTACTGGAATTCCATTTGTATTATATAGGGTGTATCAAAAAAAAAAAAAAAAAAAAAAAACAGCATGAGTTATTTTCGAAATTTCTGCAGTAATATCGCCTTCTGATTGATGAATATTTTACAGCCACAAAATATAATAATGCTGTTTCCGATATGACAAACTTTTTTTTAATAAGCAGTGAAAATTTGCATCAATTGTCACTGTTAAAAAATCTTAATGATATCAAAAATTACATCGAGCTTATACATCAAAAAACACTACCATCCACTTACATAGACGTTCTGCTTTCAGATTATCTTAAATGCTCAATATTCTACCATTAACCTTCGAAACTAACTTGCAGAGACTCCTCGATAATGTTAGCAGTGCGCCTTTGAAGAATTTTTTTCCATTTTTTAGCTATCACGTCTCATATACCCTCGGCAGGCCTCACTTTATGAAAATCACTAGCCGAGTGATCATCACACTCCTTGGTTGAGTTTAGATTTGTGATTTTAAATTGCTTTTCTGAAGCACCTATTGTCAAGGAGAGTTATTTGGTATTTTTGACGAGTGAAAACCGTTCTCTTCAATATATTAACCTGTGTATGGAGCCCTACACAACTGATCTTTCACCTGAAATGCACATACCTGGTCTGTCAGCTCTATGTATTGTTTGATTTCATTAGTACTTTTAAACAGTGCCCATTGACTCTTATTTTCACCGCTTACTAAACTAAAGTAACAGTTCGTTATATACCATAAAATTTCAGCTATTAAAAAGTGATATTACTGGGGATATTTCAAATTCAGCCATGCTTGTTTTTTTTTTTTTCTTTTTTGACAAACCCTATAGTTCAGTTATTCCAAAGTATTTATGTCTTACACTGTAAGTTTTTCCTCAATAAATTTAAATAATGTATATATTTTAGTTGATTTAAATAATATGGAACAACCAAACACTCCCCTCATAACACATTGCAAGGCTGTGTGAATGAGAAACAAAAGGAGAAAGTATTGAAAGGATTCTAACAAACAATCCCAAGTAATTGGATCATTGGAAAAACTGTTTATTGGCCAAATCATCTGAATGTGAAGCTACCATTTGAAAAATGGGAGCATCCTACAAGTAACTGGAAGGCATTTCCTTTGATAAAGGACAAAGCTTGGAGTATGGGATTAAGATTTTTGTCAATAAATCGTAAACTTTATTAGTAACTTATGTACTATTATAATATTAGATGAAAAATATCATGTCACCAAAAATAATAGTATGGAAGAGTTTGAACATGCTTTGGTTTGAAAGTTTCTGAGCAATTGCTAACTAGCTATATTTAAATGTGTATCAATTTTCCCTTTTATTCAATGCCTCACATGGCCGTATTGTCACTTTGAGTTCCCCTAAACTACCATAATGCTTTAAATAGACACCTGGGGCGTTTATTAAATTTTTTGATTTTTAAGGGGGCGTTTATTTGAGGGGAGTGTTTAAAAAAGGGAGGTGCTAATGGAACATTCCTTAGTTTTACAATATCTTTTTTTATTAACAACGTAACACCCATGCCAAAACATAAAAAAGAAGACTGGTTTTCAAATAAACGCCCCTTTTAGGGGGCCAATTATTCGAAGGGGTGTCTATTAGAGGGGGGAGTTTATTGCAAAAATGATTTCTTATATGAAGCATTTTTTCGAGAAGGTGTTTAATAGTTGGTGGAACTTTTATTCGAAGCATTATGGTACTCAATATTTCCATTTATCTGTGCCAATAGACACTTGATGCTGTATACGCTTATTAATACAAGGTTATTAATACAAAGGGAGACGCTTATCAATTTTTGAAAAATTAATCAAATTAATCAATCATGTCTTTGTGATGTTTTATGCTTATTTTGATATAATTATATATACTTGATTGTGCCTTAAAGACTACTGAAAATATAAGTTGCACTTTTCTCTGAAAATAACATAAAAACTGGCTTTTTTAAAATATTATCGCCATTCCCCCAGCCATTAAGGCGCCCCACCCCGATTATTAATTTTTCAGTAAGATTCCCATCACCCATTTACTGAGACCCCTCCCTTGCATTAGGCACCAGAGAGTCTTTGCTATGTTGCAATTTTGTGGTCTTTTTTTCAGGGCACAAGGCTACGTGTGATGCTTATTCTGATTACACATCAAATGATGATATACCAACCAGCAAAGGAGTGCAGAAAACCCCCAACAAGTTTGTGCTTAAATTGAAATTGCTTTATAGTGCGGTGGCTTAACAGATCAAAATCGAGACATAGTGCAAATTTTGCAGAAAGCGTCATTTTTTACAGAAAGTACCTCTAAGGCATAGGGAAAACATTCCCCAATAGACCTAAAGATAGTTTTTCATTTTTGACCCCAAATTTACCCCCATAGTTGGGCTCTTTTGACCCTATTTGGGATGGGGGTGGAAACCATTGCCCAAAAATACTTTTTTAAATAACTTTTCTTGTAGTTAATATTTGCCTGAAATTTGGACTCAGTTTACAAAATCTATTTGCGGGTATATTGGTACAAAAATGTTGTGAAACACGGTCCCAGTCCCTTGTAGTGACGTCATCAATAAATCTTTGCATATCATTTTTGGAACATTTTTGAAAAACTATTGAGTCCCTCTTTTTGTTGTTACTTTCAAATTAACTCTGATAACTTAGTTCATCAAAATATTTAGCTGAAAACCGATGATGCATTTTTCGACAATTTTGATAACGTCATCACTTTTTAGAGGGCTGGTTAATTCAAGATTATAAACTAGCTTGAGTAATTTCGTAATGATTCATGACGTATCAGCCATATTATGTCATTATATGGTTATTTGCAAAAAAAGTGAATCCTTTTTCTTTGTATTATCAACTGACGCCTAATAACTGACTTGATAGCTGAAACTTCATTTCAGGTCTTTGAATAAACTGTTTCAACTCTTTTTATTGTAATTGAAAAAACTATTCTTATTTTATTAGGATCAATTTTTCAGCATTATCAGGTATCATTGTTCATAATTTTTTAAAACTTTTATTTGTTGACTGAAAATTTAGTATATTGTGAAGTTGTAAAACTACTAGTATTTAGCTTATGAGTTTTCAATAATCATTTGGTGTGATGATTTTCTCACAAGAGAGCAATTTAGAATCATTTCAATCATTTGCATGTGTTTTTCAATATTGTGTATTAATTATTTTAAATAGTGCATGAGAAATTATAAAACAAGAAATGTTTCACTTAGCCTAAGAGTAGTCCAACCTAGTGAGACTGCATTTGATATTCGGCCAACAGATTGGAGACTTTGCTTCCTATGTCAAAGTGAAGAAGAAGGTGGAAAACTAGTATCTCCCTCCAAAAGAGTTGGTTGGTAATTTTTATTGATATGTGTCATTATGCTAATATATCAATTGCTATGTATGCAAATTAATTCTCTTCAGTTTGCAAATTAATGGGATCTCTTCTAATTTACTATCAAATACTGTTATAACCAAGTTACTGTGTAAAAATTTTAGCTGTTTTTATGGTTTTTGAGGGTGGTTAATGTGTAGGTAAGATTTTACTAAATTTTGTCGTAAATCCCATAATTTCTTTAAATTGTATGCTCCATCTTGTTCAAAATACTGGTGATAATGTTTCAATATCGTTCTAATGCGGTTGACCCTTCAGAGTGGTAACTTTACACAGATTAACCACAGTGTATTTAATTCTTCATTTTCAGGTCATATTCCTGAAAAAAGCTCTTACGTTACAACAGCAAGACTCTTCTTTGAATGGCTTCAAGATGGAAATATGGACAATATGAGTAAATAGCTCTTTGACAAAATAAATAATTTTGGAACTCAAGAGACTCTGCAGCTGAATTTTATTGAAAATGAAGCAGTTTTCCGTAAGAGGTGTCTGAGCTGCTATGATAGCACCAATTTAAAGAGGAAGAGCGAAGAAAGTAGTAAACAGGTAAAGCATGATATTTTAAAATTGTTTACCTAAGAATAGTTTCTTAATTTACGGGAAATTATAGTCCCGACTGATTCAATGAATCAATAAACTATCATTTTTTATCAAAGATGGATCAGTCGATGCCACCAACAAAATTCACGAGGCAATCACTTCCAGCACCAACATTCAGCAACCGATGCTGCTTTTGTGAAGTGACTGAAGATCTCCATCGGTCACAAACCCACAATCAGTTCGCATAATGGCGAGAACTTTAGGAGATTCTAAAATCTTATCCACATTAGCAGAAGGTTACAAAGTTTTCATCCTATTGTTTGCTGCCGAAATGTTTGAACCTTTTTAGCTCATATCTTTTATTTCATTTTAAGAGACATGTGTGCAATGGATGCCCTTTATCATAAAACATGCATTGCAAAACTCTGGACTGATTACAGAAAAGCAATCAGAGGGAAAACTACTATCGAAAAACGTCAGGAAATAGAAGGTATCATTGAGATCAAATTAAGCTACTACCTACAACCACTTGAAACAGTGCCTTTCTAAAATATATTTTATTGTAGAACTTGCATTCTCGTCAGTGGTAAATCGGATGAATGAAAGCATGTTTGCTTCGTTGGACAAGGATATAATCCCAGTTAATGAATTGAAAACTGGTTTTCTTTTATAAAAAGAAAAATTAAAACAAAACGGCGCTTCAGATGAGATTGTTTCGGTGGCAGATCGGATACATTTCAAAGAAAAACTTTTATCAGCTATTCCAGGATTGGTTAAAACGACAATGAAACCATCTGTCATAATGACTTCAGACAGGGAATTAGGACAACACTTTTCCAGTCTTGCCTGTATTCATCAGCTAATGATAATATGGTTATTGCTGACACAGCAAGGAGAGTAAGAAAGATTTTCTTTATTAACAATGATACATTTAATGGCGATTTATCTAGAAATGCTCATAAGACAGCAGCTCCACAGCTATTGGAGAACCTTATCAGTTTTATTTTGGAAGGTCTTGGCATCAAGAAACCACATAATGCAGCACGCGAGAGAATATCTACCAACATAGCAGAATTCATTAAATTTAACGCTGTCAAGAAAGGCACTCCAAGTATAAATGTAGTGCTCCATTCATTAAAAAACGAACCACCTCTACCGGTAGAAATTGGATTACATATCCACTCTAAAACCAGAAACAAAAGTCTTATACAAAAACTTCATCAAGAAGGTTTATTTAGCTACGACCGTGTTTTGTCTATTAAAGATATCGTTACAAAAGATATTATCAAAGATATGTGACAATTATTGTGAAAAGGGATATGTTTGTCCTACATCTGTGAAGGAAAATGCATTTACGTCAGCAGCGATTGACAATATTGGTCACAATTTGTCTTCAACAACAGCATCAACAAGTATTCACTGGACAGGAATATCTGTATTTCAGCACCTTGTAGATCCTGCCACACCCTCCTATCCAACATATTTTGAAGTAAAAGGAACAAACAAATTTCAAAACTCCCTGAAAGTTTTACTGAAATTCAACCACTAAAACCTGGAAAGCCAGAACCAAACAAAACACCCAGTAAAACTTATTCTACTCAAATTTTATGCTTTGCAAAGGGCTGGATAGAGGATCTATCAGTTAGCAATCCAACCAATTAAGTGTCTTTTTCATCATATTACTCAAAAAGATCTCCAAAAAAATCTCTAAAATCCCTTGACACTTTGTTTCCATTGATTCCAGAATCTATCAACTCACATGCTGTAGTTAAACATTGCATGCTTCAAGTCAAAAAAATAACATCTGCCATCAACCCAAATCAACGAACTGCAATAACAGCTGGCCAACCTGTTTATGCGTTATGTAGACAGGTTCAGCTGCTTTTCCCTGATGAGCTTAGTAGCTTCTTCTGCAAAATGGGAGATCTGCATATCGAAATGGCATATCAGTCGGTTATTGGAGATTGCCTGGAAGGAAGCGGCTGGACATAGATATACGCGAATTCCAGAGTAAGTACAAGTGGTAGAATTGACAGCTTCTTGAAATATTCACATTTAAAGCGAACCCAATATGCTCATCAAGTCACTTTACGGGTCCTGATTTTACTCCAACAAAAAGCGTTGTCTCGGTCTGAATTTACATCGATTGCTGATTAGAAAAATCATCGGAAAAGCAGCTCTGCAACAGCTTATTATTGGTTCACTGTCATTGAACTTTCGCTAATACTTTTTATGTATGTCAGAAGTATTAGAGACCCGAATTTCGAACTTTAAGTTCAAGTTTTAAAAGAAATGCTTCCTTGGTTTTTTGCTTTAGATCACATAAATTACGCAAGGTGGTTAACTCTTGCTTTCACCGATTTGACTAAGTTAGACGAAAACAATGAATTGTTTAAAGAGTTTCAATCTGAAAATTTTTCTGTAAATAAAACGGGAAGAAGCTTTTCATCCATGGCAGAAGACCAGGCACATGAGCAGCATAAAAAAATCATCAAAACAGATGGTTGAGCTGTTGGAATTTTCGATAATTCTCAAGCAATTCTTCAGTGGGCAATTGCAGGTCGAGTCATTTGCAAAATGCTAGAAAAAGATCAAAACACAGAAGAGAACCTCAAACATGATGAAGTACAACTGCCTATGAAAGAAATATTTGTCTGACTGTCAATCTGTACTTGAATCGTTTGAATCCTGGGGAAATCCTTTTGAAAAAGACGAACCTGGTTTAAATCACTTGATATCGAAACAAGTGTTACCTGATTCTGCAAAAAAACTCAGTTATCAAAGCGCACGAAATCGGGCTGAATCAATATAAAGATTTTTGCAAACAAGAGAGAAGTTTGTATGATCCAATAAAGAAAAATAAACTCCCTTTGTTTCGACAAAAAAATAACGTAGTGGCGTCTAAGGCTAAGCAAGAGATAGTTTCAATCAAAGAGCGTGTCAGTTTATTTCAAGATCTTTTTATTGCTTGTAAGGTGAGAAACAACGGAGATTTGGAACAATTTTTGTCTCACGAAAATCACGAGTACCCTCCAGCCCTTTCGGAATATGGAAAGCTTCAACATCCATCTTCTAAGTCAGACTTTATACAGTGCCTAAAAACTTTGGGGCAAGAAAATCTCGAAATTTATAACAGCCCAAAGGTAGATGCATATATCATTGATGGGGCCCCGTGGGTTCATATGCATCCGCCCAGAAACACCAAGCAGATCGGTGAATACTGTGAAACGGAAGTTGTTGAACCAATTTTTAATCTAGATGGACAAAGAATTGATGTTGTATTCGATGTCTATAAAAATGGTTCACTAAAGCAATGTGAAAAAGAGAGACGAGGTGAACAAATTGCTCAGTACTTGGTGAGAACAGAAACACTGCTGCCAAAGTCCTTTTCAACTACTATCTTGCAAAAAAAAAAAGGAAAACTCAGCTTTTTGAAATGCTTGCGGATTACATTTCTGAAAATAAATCTACTGACTTGAAAGTCATTGCAACGAAAGGCCAAAATGTTGTCAGTAATATAGACATGAATTTTGAAAATTTAGCACCTTGCAACAAAGAAGATCCTGACACAAGGGTTTTTTGTCACGTCAAAGATATGGCTTTGGATTATAAGCGCATTACATTAAAAACAGTCAATACAGACCTAGTATTAATAGCACTGGCGGTTTTTTTTGATTTGTACTTAGAAGAGTTGCGGGTTGAATACGGTCGGGGAAAAGACCGAAAATGGATACCAATCCATGCTACAGCTAACTTACTTGGAAAAGATAACTGTAAAGCTTTGATATTTTGGTATGCTTTTACAGGGTTTGACACTACCTCACAATTTGCTGGTCGTGGCAAGGAAAGTATGGGGTAATGCCAGAAATTACATAAATATTCATTGAGTAAGTAATATAAACTTATATTCTCTATTTTTCAATACTATCGTATTAAATTTTTGAGTTGAGAAACCTAATCATTTACTGTGTGAAACATCAAGTGAAGCTATGAACATGATTCAAAGATATGTATGTCTCATATATGATAGATGTTCAAAATACTCAAATGTGAATGATTGTCGATGATTTCTATTTTCTGCAATGTCCCGCAGTATTGACAATTGCCCCCCAACATTCGATGCTCTCACACAACATGTAAAGAGATCCCAGCTCCAAGCTTGGTAAGAAACTCAATTTTTGCGTATGTTTAAAAAAAGGATTTTGTTATTGAAAATATTTAAGGTCAAAGTTACATATATGACTCTAAAGATATTCCGCTATTCCACTACGTTCTGTTTAGGCTTTGGTCTTCATGCATAAATTTGCAAAACAGGGCGGTGGATTTAACGAAATAGGGATGGAAAACAGATGCAAATGGAAATTTATCTCCAATTTGGTCGACTCTTCCAAAAGTTGCTGACGTTTGCATTGAATTGCGGAGATGTCGGTGTTCCAAAAAATGTGAAAGAAGATGTTCATGCAAAAAAAAGGGTCTTTTATGCACGGAATTGTGTTTGTGTAGTGGGTTTTGTTTAAGTCTAATATTTTGATATTAAAAAAAAAAATTACTTTGATCTGTGTGGAAACATGTTATGAAACAAAATATTTAAGCTTAAGCTAATTCACACATCCCTTTCCTTTCTATCAACGATTAGCCTCTCTAACTTTATAGTACTAAAAATTACAGACAAAAATCCAAAATACCTTAATTTGGGCATGATTTTTCAAAAAAGGCAAGCAATTATCTTGTACAGCAAACTAGATCAAAAATGTAAATATTTGGTGCAAACACTTCGATTTTTATTCGAATATTAGTTGTTGTTAAATTTTTTCATAAGGATTGTGACTAGTTTGGCTCTATCCGACATATTGATGATGCTGCTTTCTTAAATTACTTATTTAGGTCTCGATTTGTTCTTTACAGACTTTGTATTAGCTATATAAAAATTTATTGAAAAATAATTACTTCGGAATGGAGAATTACTTATGTGTGTAAGTTTTACTTGTGCTTTATATAGTGTGCTTAATTTATTTTAGTATAAATATATCCCAAATTAGTTTATACATTTTGTGAATTAATTTAGAGGCGTTTCCTTGGCTTTTTCAGCAGGGTATTTTTACATCTGTTTCAGATACCAAAAATCGTGTCCTCATCTTCGAAAGAAGCAAAAGATTTTTGCAACATTGGCCATCTTTGACATCAAATATCTCAGGATCTAGAAAATAATTTCTAAGCTGTATAAAGTAACTGACAGATCAATCTTTAATTAACTAAACAAAATAAACCATTTGTTCATAGCTTTTTTACTTTTTCTTCGGTTTTCATTTCA
>JANSTP010316360.1:0-16777 GCA_025330745.1 Cladonema radiatum | reverse complement strand
GCAGGCCAGAAGGCAATGCAAAAAATGCAGTAATAAACAATCCTCAAGTTAGATGGAAGAGTTGAGTTATCTGAGGAGAAACTTCTACTGGTTCAATCTTTTGATGTTTTGTTCAACAAAATCTTAAGATGGAAGTCTTTGCCTGAGTCTTCTAGGTAGGCTATCACTTAACCTTAGCATCTTTATGCCTGCTCAAATTGTCGATTTTATCATGTGACCACGAAGTAATCTACCAAAAATGTAACGAACGTAAGGGGTCTATAGACCAAGAGTAATAATAAAAAATGCAAAAAAGAAGAAGGTCTACTTGATCTTATTCAGGAATAAAAACCAATAATAGATATTAACAAGCTTTATTTAGAAAAAAAAAACAATTAAACAAGGCCTTTTCTAGAAAATTAGGGCAGTATCTGGTTTCTATGAGGAGGGCACAAAATCTTTTAAAAAACCCACTAAAATTAGACTTTTTACACCTTTTCTAATTAAAAAGGGCAAAAAATGTAGTTTTTTGAGGGCAGGGAAGCGTCCGATACTCAGACTCTTAAAAGACCTAAAATAGGCATTGTTAAATAGAAGAATAAAATACAATTTAGAAACTAGAAGACTTTCTAGTTTCAGAAGACTAGTGGTTGGGGAACTGGTTATTATTTAAATTTTTTCCTATGAGAATGAATTGAAATACTGCTTATGAACTATGAAATCTTATTATGAAAAAGATCAATCTGAAATAGCATATGCTGGTTGCTAGAAACGTTCACTTACTTGATTCATTTATTTGTTATTCTTCATAAAATCTATTTAAACTTCAAGAAAGGAAAAAAAAGAAGAAAGAATTTCAGCTCGCCTCATGTTTTTCTTTTCTATCCTTCTGATAAGAAATATGAGCTTCCAGTCTGTTTCTGGCATGGAAATCATCTATTATTTGCTGTTGTTCTTCAGAAGCTTCACAACGGCTTTTCACCTATAGAATGATGATTAAATAATATTAAAAGAAACTGTTTAACTATTTATTATTTTTTCTCAATGTTTAATATAAACATTTTCATCACCTTCTCACATTTCATTGTTTGGATATAAATAATTCTTCATAAGAAAGTGAATGGAGGATAAAAACTTTCTTTACATTTTATATTAAAAACAGTAATTATGTAAGTACAAAACATCACAAGAAAAACAAATACTATCAAAGAAGTACAGAATTGAAAACTTAAAACTAAAAGCCTTTTAAATTCACACCATTTTGGTAATTCCTAGTTTTTGTAAAAACATTACATATTTTTCAATCAAGTTTTTCATAATAAGGAGGCCTATGCTGCAGGCATATGCTACACCAAACACTGGTTTGTTCATTCACTGCTTAACTGGTATAGGGTACATTGCTAGCAAAAGCAACAGTATTATCAAAAGTAACAATAATTATTTATTTTGGACATGACTAGTCCAGAAAAATAGAAATCCAAATAGCAGATCTAAGCAGCAAAACAATTTTTAAATTATAGAGCAACAGGAAGCTTCCAGATAATTATTATTAAATTCAACAGAAAAAAAGGCCCTGTAGTTTTGATATGATAAACGTTTGAAATTCCTAACAGATTTCCAGCAGCATATCTGCCAAAACTTAATCATAAGAAAATCTTTAGGAAGGTGCATTATGGAAGCCTTGGTTCTTCAAAAAAACTTTAACAGACTACTTGTATATTCAGCAGAGATAACTCAGATAAAGGGATTTATACAAAAACATGAATAAAATATAAGAATATAAGAAAGATTATAAAGGTATAAGAAAGATAAATTTCTAACAAGTTTTTGTGGTGAAGCTTTCTCTGAGTTCTTTACATCAGGACTTTGATCATCAAACAGTTGAGCATCATCGTTTTCAGATTTTTTTGCCAGAAGTCTAAATCAATTAGCAATTTAAGTTTTTTGAAGATCCAGAAATTCAAAATAATGCCTACTAACTACAAGACCTGCAGGAATAAAAATACCTTTCAATTGCATCGTTAGCATTTGTAAATCCTTCTTGAATAACTTTATTACAAGCTTCAATTTCAAAACCCAATGTTAGAAGCTTTGCAAGAAGACCATCATCAGTTTCCATTACTTAGCATTATTTAATTTCTTATGTTTAAAACTAAAAAATAGACAAAGACATGAGTTGGAATGAAGTAAGTATCAACAATAAAGGGGAGATAATTTTATAATGAATTGAATAGAAACAAGTGAAGAGTTACTCCATGTCAATTGTGTTATAGGTTTGTATTTGGGTTTGTCACCTTCACTCTTCCATTCCTCTTGCCCCTCCCCTATTTCTTTAGGTGTGAGTGTTTATATCTTATAGATAATAGATTATTATTTTATTCCCATACTTATCTAGTTGTTAATTATTTATAATTTGCTCTGTTTTATGGATAACTTATTTGACATTGTGATACTGATTACACAATATTAGTATATAGTATAATAGTTAAAACAACATTTTAAATTTAATTAGCTGAAGACGTTATATGTATAACGAAACTAGTCCTGAAATGAAATTTAATAAAAATTATGAAAAAACTTAAAAGTATTGTTTATTCTATTCAATTCATTATAAAATTAGTGCTCAATTTACAGAGAACTTACAATCAGTGGTAAATGTAAGGGCAACCGGCTGCATTGCTATAACTATACCTCAAATCAGTTTCACTGTAAGAATCTATTATTATCAAAATATGGAATAACATCACAATGTCATTGTCATCAACATGAAAAGACAAGAAAAAACGCCTCTTTTTCAACAATAAGCACCAAGCGTTTAACAACAACTTTAACTTATAACTTCAGTTAAATAAACAAAAGAATTTGAAATTCATGAGCACTCAACAACAAACATTCACCCACGACTACACGTTTCGACTTTAGGGCATTGAAGTAAGAGAGTAATCTTCCAACAATCTTCTGCGCAGGCCCTTGTCAGCCTTAGTAAACCACCCAATGCGGCTGCTAGGGGCCTCACCTAAAGGAAATTGAATGCTCTTTCCAATGAGACCAAAACCAAACGCTGGGAGGCTTTTGTTTGTGAGATACACCTATTTTTACACCTTGTAACTTGGAATATCTTGTATAGACCTTGTTAATTGATATAGATTTCTGCAGCAAAGCTCACAATTATTGTACAGTGATCATCTAGTCCTCACCAGTAAAAGTAATTAAACTAAATCAGCGATCAGAAATTTGATTAAGCAATGAAATGGAAAAGAATGTGAAAAATTGATAATAATCTGACAATAATTTCTTTTATAAATTTTAATAAATTTTATGTACAGTATTAAATAAAAATTCAAATAAAATATGTGAAGAAATTTCTGCATTTCTTAGGTACTAGCACCAAATAAATCAATCAAAAACCATGAATAAACTGTAAAACTAAAATGCAGTTATCTGGAAATTTAAAATATTAGCTATTATCCCACTGATGAGTATTTTTTCCAACACAAAAAATACCTTATCCAAAAATAAAACACCACATGGAAACACTTAAAAAAAATATGTTGAATATGTTACACATTATTGATTTTGTTTTTACCTACGATAATTAACCCTCTAAGAGGGATCATTATGCTATAAAATCTGAGTAATAATATTACTATACTATATTATCATGCTCGCTTAAAGCTTGCCAAACACTCTTTCCTAAGGCATTTTGAGAAGTCTAACTTTTTGATCTTTATCTTGGGAATGATAGAAATCAAAATATCCCCCTCTTCAATGTAACTCGATCATTTTACCCATCACTCAAATTGTCTAATCACTGTCACTTTCATTGGAATCGCTCAGATGAAGGTCATGATCTAAAATAAATTTTTTGATAATTATAATTAATTAATTAGAATTAAATTATGAAGAAAAAAAAACAATACAATTAATGATCAGACAGCGAGGTAGCAGCCTCTTCAGCACAGAACCTTTCTGAAAAGTTAATGTTTTTGAAAAACAAAATGAAATGTCTTCCTTATTCACAAGTACTTTTTTCTAGGAGCCATAACGAATTAAGTTATTCTTTGTTTAAAAATGATTTCATCAAGTGAATAGTCAACAGCATATCTGAAGTTAAAAGAAAGGCTAAAAGTATTAATATCTGAAAGGCCAAGTATCTACTAATGTGTGCTTACTAATAAAAAATTTGCACTGCAGCAGAATGAGCAAAACCAGTCGTCAAAATAAGGGAAATTTTTGCTTCAGACATTTTTTAGAGTGGTTAAGAAGAGAAGTTTTGTCCCTAAATAACCTTAAACGATTGGATAACATCAAGGTGCTTGGATTCAAAAGCCTATTTTTGAATTTGAAACTAAATCTTCACTTCATTGTCCTAACACAAGCAGGAATCTGTCAATTGTCAATATTAAGCTGTTGGTCATTTTTGAGTTTTTGGCTTTTAAGCTTAGGACATTTCTTGATATCTTTCAGATAATATCCGATGTCCGACTGCTATTTTAAACACTGAGCAAAAACTTACGCAAAGTACTCATGAACTGCCCATTGTTTGATGCAGGTGTTGACTTTGGAATTTGGTAAGATGCTACTCTGCTGTTTATTGAAGATGACTGCTCTTGAACTTTTGTACTTGTCTAAAAAAAAGTCACACAGGTTTTACAGCATTGGGGAAAATGTCAGGAGAGTAACCAATTACTATTCTCAATATTTTAAGGATAGTGATAGATGAGTCATTTGCCAGAGCTATTTGTCATTTTTTTGCTTTTTAGGAAGGCTATCAATAACTTGCTAGAACTAATTTAGAGAAGTGTTGACACGAGCGAGAATGAGTGATCAATCCAAAAGAAATCTTCCTAAAATAAATCTTAAAAATAATAAATCTTCTTGAAAAGTGGACTACAGGAACAGAAAAAATTCAGTTAATGCAATTGTTCCTGGGGAAACGTACGCCCATACAGCCTGAATATTGATTGTACAGACCTTTTGTCTCATCAGTTACAGCATACTGTCCCAAAATTAACATAACTGCCAATCACATCTTTCTGTACCACAGGCATCTGCTGAAGGTGAGTTAGAAAACAAAATTTTAACTTACATTATCAGTTTTTTTATCGACTTCATTTTCTGGGCCACTATCAGAGTCAGATGATTCAGAACTTGATGAATTTGAATCTGAAGTACTCATTGATAACATCTTCTCTCGTTTCTTGATACTCTAAGCCAAAGAAATCAAAAGTAAAAAAGCAAATAGTTGAACTAGAGTATTCAATTACCATTTTCTAATAAACTGAGAATGGATCAAGAAGAAAATATAATGTAGCACAACCTGTGGCTGCTGATGAACATGTTGTACAGGTGGTGTTTGTTTCGCTTGATTAGACACAGCAGGTTGACTTATGTGAGAATTAGAATTTTGAGTAGCAGGCACTGATGTGCTGCTTGCTGATGAACTATTTGTCGTCAAACTATTGGTTGTTGTACTAGATATTGACGAGCTACTTTGGCTTGGTTTTCCTTTTGCTTTTAGAGAAGGTGTATTATTTTTCTCCACAGCACTTTTCATTTCTGCACGCTTTGCAGCATTGATCTCACTTGATCTAGATTAAATAGAAGATATATAAGAAAACATAAGGATAATCACAGAAAACAAGAAATATTTAACAAACCTTTCAACTCTACTTTTTTTCAACTGAATATTAGATGAAATTCGTTCCAAAGTAATCTCCTATAAGAAACAGGCGTAAGTCTCAAATATCAACATTATCAAGGTCAAAATTTTCAATAATACTCTCCAAAACATTCTTGCTGCTTAATGTTAAAACAATTAATTTGTTTGTAGAGCTGGTGAACAATGCCCATTTTGCTTGCTATTTAACTTTAGGGTTTTTAAGATAAAAAGTACTTTGCACTATGACTGGACCATCAAAAAATTGATATAATGGTATATAAATTACTGATCACTTATACTAAGGCTTTTCATGACAGGGGGCAGGCTAAATCAGCTGTCTACTTTTACCAAAATGCCTTCTACTTTGTCAACAATATAGCCAAAAACCATGAATAATATTGTTATTTCACTACCTAAACCTGCACAGCTGCTATCTACTTTTGCTTTCAGTGAAACCCTGATACTGAATTTTAGGCCATAAAGGCGTTTTCCTTATGAATTTTATTGTTATCACCAAACTTATTTAACCCTACTCTCTAGTCTCTAATAGACCACCCCCCCTTTCACCATGTTATCTTGAACTAACCCTTTTTTGACAATTCCTTAATTTTCCTACTTTTTGTAAAACAGAGGCCTTTAAAACTTCCAAGAATTAAGGTAATAGAGACCTTTCCCAATTTTCCAGCCAACAAGCTAGTTTAGATATACCAAAGCACCCAAGTGTTTGTAACCAAAAATTATTATTTCACTAGCTGCACACAGCGTCGCACAATGCTGAAGCGTCGTATAGGCCTGCTAATGCAGTTCCAGATCGCTGCGAGACCACATACTAGCAATGTTCCAAAATCTCCAGCTGCAAGCAGCATTGGATAGGCCTGATGTTGTAGAGATAAGTAAGTTAAGAATATGTGTTTTAATTTTGAAATAAGAAATTTTGACCTTAAATTTTAAATAAAATTGCCCTAAATCTGAAAATTTACCTTTTAGTGTCATTATAGGTTGTTGCCATAGCAACAAAATATTTAAAAGTGGCCTTTTGATAACGTCACAGACTCCTGCCATAGCAACTAACTGTCAAAAACTAATTGCAAAAGATCTAGGACCATTCGGCATGTATATGTACCAAGTTAAATTAATTAAAGCAAAGTACAGAAAAAAGTGATTAAAAAGTGCAAAAAATTGACCTCTTGAAGACGTCATAGGCCGTTGCTATAGCAACCAATGGTAAAAACCATGGGTATATGTGTACCAAGTTTGGTTACTAAAGGCAAAGTACCAGTGAAGTTATAAAAAATTTCTAGGATTGATCGTTTAATGATGTTATAGACCGTTGTCATAGCAACCAACCATCAAAATTGGTCTAAAAATTGTTAGAACCATTCGGGTGTACCAAGTTTGGTTACTAAAGGCAAAGAACAGGTTAAGTTATAACAATCTTTGAAAATTGATCTTTTAATGATGTCACAGGCCATTGCCAAAACAACCAACTGTTAAAATTGGCCTAAATATTTTCAGAACCGTTTGGGGTATAAGTATATCAAGTTTGTTCACTAAAGGCAAAGTGCAGGTGAAGTTATAGAAAATTTTTCCCAGTGCAATTTTTCCCTGTCTTGTGTACGGAAAGCATCTTACGGGAAACTTCAGCTTTTTACGGGAACATTAGAATGGTTTCACTCAAAAAATATTTGATATTTTCTGATTGGTTTTTCTTTAGGATAGTGTTCAGCCAATGAGAACCTTTTATTTCTTGCATGCTCACTTCTATAAAAGGAGCGTTACGCTACGCAAATTATATAAAGATGAAATTATTTTAAACTTACACCTGTGTCTTTATCTATAATGAGGATACATTCTTTCTGACCAGGCCTTCGTCCCCCTTTGTAGGTTGTTGTACCTGCATCCTAAAAAAAAAAAAAATTTCCATCAAAGATCATTTGCTATTGATTCTGTTCTTTTAGTGGTTAGTTGGTGATTTCTATGAGCAAGAAACAAACTTCCTAATCCAAATGGGCTTTCCGAATCTTTTATTAACACAAAACCATATATGACAGAAAATGTTTGCAAAAATTCTTTTACGACAAATTGCCTTGTTTTTATTTTACAATGTTTTTCACATTCAATTGTCATAATAGAAAAAATTTTAACCCAGAATCAGCAACTCAACATTATTGGGTCCAGCTTCAGTGCCTTTTTTAATCTTTTCATGAGTCCAAATACCGGATGCTTCCCTAACTCTAGAAACTATTTTTTTGTGTTTTTTAGTTTATAAAAGGAGAAAAAGGTTTATATTTTATGGGTTTTTCTACATATTTCGTGCCCTTTTCATAGAAACCAGATTCTGCCTTAATTTTATAGCGTAGGCTCTGTACTTATCCATTTATTAATATTGAGTCGAAGGTGAATAATATGATATTTTTCAACATTGCTTTGCAAATATCAGGAGTTCAAATAACCAAATTTGAATTCAGAAGTCATAAACGAAGCAGACAAAACTTTATAAAAGTTAAAACAAACCTTAACAATTAAATTTCTAAATTCATTAACAAAGAAGAGAATGTTCAGAACCATAAAAGAAATCACAAAAGTTTTCACATTTAAATAATTTTCCACAAGAAAATTGTCCACTAAAGCAAAGAAATTACAGAATATAAAAATCAATCAGTCCTTATGTCAAACGATTATTTTAAACTCTGCAAATTAAAAAATCTTTCATATTTTTTTTTTACTAATTATAAGATTTCGACTGACATAAATCAACAGTTGGACTTAAATAATTAGCAGGTTCCAACCAAATAACATTTAAAAAAATTATATTACATGAACATTGGGTATAGTAACAGTACACTCATGATTTGATCCAATATGAACTTCGGCATCTCGAGATGTGTCCACCGATGCTGGCTTGAAATCATCTGAAAAAACAAATATGAATTTATAAATCACAGGCAAACTAAAACAATGAATTAAAATAATCAACATTTTTTTTTTGATTGCCTCAGATTACATGATTACATTAACAGTTCAGAGTTTAAAGAGACAATTTTTAATACTTTACTACAACAAACCTAAAAGCTTAAGCTTAATTGGGTATCTTATGCCAAGCTGTGAAGGATCAACAAATCATTGAAGAAATATTTCAACTCTGGTATAGATGTTTCAGTTTTTTGATTAAATGAATCAGATTCAAGAAAAAAATATTTAGCAGCAAAACAACCCACACATCAACTCAAAGAATGCTACTTTCGAAACCAACCATTTCAAGGATCTGACTATTCGATATTACAGAAAATTCAATTTCCTTTAATCCTACAGACCTAGCAAAAAGCGACTGCACAACACTGTGCAGTTACTACACTTTAACCCTATTAGAACTGGGCTTTTTAAGGGCTCCTCAGAACTGGGAGGGGGGGGGAGAATTTTGCCCCCCCCACCCTCTTGAGATCTTCGGAATCATTTATGATAAAGCGATGAAACTTGGTACATTAATAGACCAACTTATTCTGAATACTTTGGTACCATATTTATCTTATGACCAAATCAAATTTTCATGGCGTCATCATTTTTTGCGGACTTGTTGATGGAAATTGGGATTTTCAAGTTTTCAACTTTGGAGAGCCACTAAAAAGTGAACCAAAAGAGCTTTTTATGTGCAGTTTTATTTATTTTTCTACTAAAACTAAGTATTTTGTTATCATTGGAGTTACAGAAGTTTTGGGCCCAAAATTCGGATTTTGCCCAAAAATGGCTCCAAAATTTGGCCTACCGGGTCATCATTTGGGCGTTGCCATTGCGAAATTGGGCATGGTCATGAAAAAAATTGTTTGATGGAAATGTTCCCAGATGAATTTTGTCAAAAGTCTCAAAGTTTCATGGTAAAATCTATTTTGAGTAATACTAAAAAAATTACAGGGGGGGGGGCACAAATGTTGCCCCTCCCCCAGTTGGAATAGGGTTAAGAGTGTATTTAGTATATATTAGGGTAGGTTCAGAGTGTATATATCTCTTACTTATAATGACATTAGCTGTTATCATGGAGACAGGAGGATCAAAGACAAACAACTATAAAGAATATATAAACCACTTATTATTTTTAAGGAAAGTTTCAATGCATTCTCAAATTCTAAAAAAGATTGTTTCACAATCTGATTTACTTACTACAATTTTTTGTTTACACACATAATAGACAATATAGACAATAGTACTAGAGTGAAACCTGTAAAAGACGATCATTCTGGGGACCATAAAAAAGTGCTTTTCTTAGCTGGGTGGTCCTTCTCATACAGGTTGAAAACAATAGAAAATGCCATATTGGGACCAAGAACTAGTGGTCTTTATTAGACAGGTAGTCTTCTTATAGACAGGGCTGTTTTGGAAGGTTTCAGTGTATATTCTTTACACAATATAGTACTGCAGGAACAAGTGGCAATAAAAACCAATTGAAATCAAAATAATGCATACATCTTAACAAGTGATATGATTCTTTGGCTTTGTTTGGTTGAAAACTTGTGCCAATTTTCAAAGTGTATTCTTGACCGTCTTTTAATCCATGGTTCGATGAAGTTGATGACATAATAAGAATTATTTTTAAATCTTACTAAACAAGCTGCTACAAAAACAAAGCAAAATATTTTTTTTTAACAAATAGTCTTCAGAGAAACATCCATACAGGCCAAATAACATATCAGAATTTAACAGATAGACAGAAGACATTCAAGGAAACTAGTTCATAATTTACATAAAAATACATAATACTATATAATAGGAATAGTTAAAGTCAAGTTATATAATCGAAAGTAGGGAAGAGAAAAAGCCAATATTTTCTTTAAACATCATGCCACTCTTATATCATTTAAGAGTCTTTTCAGGTTGAAAAATCTCCTCTTTTTTCAAGAGATGTTTAGTTTCAACCTTTTTTGATAGCATAGCAGTGATAAAGATGCCATAGAAACAACGAACGCTTTTAAGTTTCTGCGAATAGGGTATTGCTATAACACTTGTACTAGAAGAGATGGCAGAGTCTTGGTATAACAAAAATTTGTGATACACATTTTTCAAAACATTGGAGAAGAGCCAGGAAATTGTTTCTTAGCTCTTGTATCAAAAGATTGTATTTAAACACCAACTATCAAAGATGTTTCGTAAATATTTCAAAAATAGCTAGATCATATTTAAATTGTGAAACGGGGTGTTCATTATTTTCTTGCACTTTGATAGAACTTACATTTGTTGGTTTTATATAACATGCAAAAACAAGGTTTTGTCTTAAGTTGTTATTTCGATCTACAGCTATTTCTGCTTGCATGTCCGGAGACAAATTACAAACTATGATAAAGGGTTCACCACACAAGAATTTTGAAAAAAATCAAAAGACTTTTTCCAATTCTTGACATAAAAAAGGGACTTATTAATGCTCTTATGAAAACATGATCACTCCAAAACTAAGATGGACGGCAACAAAATTTTAAAAATGATACATGGTATTGATAAAATTTTATTATATTTTTTCATCAAAGAAAATTGACAAAATGCATTTTAGTATAAAAGTTTCTATTTTATAAAAAAACATTGCCTAATATTAAATAATAAAATATAGTCACTATATAAATATTCAGAAGGTTATATATTGGGAACAAACAAAGATTGTAATAAAACCTTACGCTAATGCAAAAATGGGAAAAAAAGGATAGTTCCATATCAAAATGACTCTAAATTAAAAGAACAATAAATAAAACTTTTTCATTCAATCCTTTCCAAACATACCTACCTATAAGTATTTTTTTCATATTTTTCAGTATCCAAAACAGGCTCATTGACGACAAAGAGAATAAAATTAATATACACTAAATGACAAAATTAGCACCCAGGGCACTTATTTATTCAAAATGTTAGGCCTTAGAGGGGGTACTTATTTGACAGATGCGCTTATTTAAGCAGGGGTGCTTACTATACTTTTTATCATGATAAGGAAAATGTATTGTTATTTAGAATGAATATTCGTTTACTTGATGAGATGAAAATTCGGAGACCTGCTTTGGCAAATGAATATGTTTGGTTTTTAATTGCATAAAATGTAACTGTCCCTATTATATTAAATTATTTTTTGCTAGTTTCAAATAAGTGTCCCTTTCAACTACTGTATGATAAAATAACTGCCTGCTCTAGACGGGGTGGCTTTTTGGGACGGGGCACTTATTAAACAAAATACTGTTATACTGTGGTGCTTATTTAGGTAGGGACAGTTTTTTGGCAGGTGGCGCTAACTCCATCATTTACAGTAGGATAAAAACTCTTAGCTTGTAAAAATTCTTCACTAGACAGACTTCTATCATAAAAAAAGTAAAAACACACATAAATTGTGCAGACGGTGCGAGGGGAAATTTCCAGGTTTTGATTTACTTTCAAAATAAAAATAATTGAGAAATTCTGTACCACCTTATCAGCAACAATGCTCTCAATGAGAATTATAAAAATGATGATCTACAAAGTCAGCACAGGGATTCTATAAAAACATAACTTTTTTATCAAAGAAAAAATAAGTTATACTAAATAATAATATATATTAATACTATTAAAAAACTAATACATAATATTTCATTTTTAAGATTTTAAAACAATTTAAGAACATCAGAAAACCTATCAACAAAAAGTCAAAACCACAAAGAAATGGTGTAAACATAGACCACCATTATCAAAATGACATGATATATAATGTATAACATGATACATGATAAATGATATCTAAGACAAAGATTTCAAAAAGTCTTTCCAAGTTGATATTTTATCACATGATAATTATTCGCATTAAAGGTATGCACAAATCACAAAACCAATCTATTTTTTTTTAAAAAATGCAAACCCATGGACAACAAAAAAATATTGCGGTGAATGTTGTTGAAAAATAAATGTTTCAGTGTTTCAACTTTTTTTTTTCATTACAATAAACAATTTTAGGGAACCATGAAGACACAAAACAAAATACATTTAAGACTAATTACTATCACTACTTGCACTATAGCTTGCACTATGATGAAACCCATTTCCTGAAAGCTGGTCGGAAACATCACTCCACTTTGTTGGTAAAGCATGTTCATCCCACCGTGACAAATTATCGTTGCTTGCGATGATATCAAATTTATTGTTCAGATTTTTTTCTTCTGGAATATTTTTATCTTCTTTTATTTGATCAGGTAAAGGTATAATATTATACTCACTTAAATCAAAACAGAAGTCTTCATCACCTGTCTCTACTGATGTTGAATCTGTCAATGATGTTCCATTGGAAGAACAAGAGGTTATAGTAACATCCTTTTCCGGTGATATGATGACATCATAACTTTCTAGTAAGAAATCTATCATATCATTATTATGTCCATGCCAACTCAAAGCCCTTTTATGAACTTGTATTTCACTAATTTTTCTTTGAACTTTATTTTCACTTGCCAATCGTAATCGACCACCAGGTAACACACAGGCTGTTGCATTTAAACTCTGATCATGAATTTCAAGGTCTAGAAGAGATAAAAATAATGCAATCTTGCATTACTGCAAGGTGTGAACAATGAAATGAAGATATAAATAATTGCAATAACAATGGATTGATAACTCGGCATGCGAAATAGAGAAAACAGTATGGTCACTCATAAAAATTTGAATATTAATGCTTTCTTTCATAAATTTAATGAAAGGTAATAAAAGCTGTGAGCCTACTTAATTTTTAGAAACCAGAACAATTGTGGAAACAAATTGGTTAACTTTTCAAGTGACTAGATAAAATTAGATTGAGAAAACCTTATATACAAACTTCATTAATGTCAATATTCAACAAAAACCTTTTTTTTTTACCTCTTTGGAAATCAGTGAAATCACCATCAGCAATATTATCAGCATTGATTACATCGCCAATGTAACGTGACCAACCACGGCCACCTTCCTCAAATTTAACTTTCTCAAAGTCTTTTTTATCTAGGGAAGTGATACTATCAACACTATGTGTTCTTTTTATGTTTTGTGATTTTAAATTTATTATTTCAAATTCTTTTTGATAATTATCTTCATTTTTACGCTTTAAATCTTTACTTTTTTGAACTGATATTAAGATTCGATCGCGTATGTTGCTCAAGTGCATGCCACACTGTAAGTATGAATCCATTTGTGACATTGTAAATTCTGTTTGCAAGAATAGATGTAGTGCAGGATCAGAGAGAAATGCATTTACCTCAACCACTCTAATGAAAAATAAAATGAAAGCCTGTAAACATCTTCTTGCCGAGAAGACTGCCAAATATAGAGAGAAAACAACACCTTTATCGAAATAATGAACATTAATCGTAATTTATAATAACTTTTTATATGTTAAAATAAGCCTCCCTACAAAACAAACCAGTAGTCAAAAAGCTTCCTCCTTTCCTCCTACAACTTTCTCATTTAAGAACCATCTCTAAAAGATTTTTCATAAATCTATATTTAAAAGCTTTATGAACGAGGTTTTGTCTGATATTACGAGGTGTTCCCAGCCAAAAGCTAATGAAAATGCTAGGTCTCTTATGAGTCTGAATATCAGACACTTTTGTGCCAATAAACACTAAGTTTTTCCCTTTTTAATAAGAAAACAAGAAAATATTTCTATTTTAAAGTGTTTTTCTAAATATTTTATTGACTTTTTGATAGAGACCAGATGCTACCCAAGTTCACTATAATACAGTACATCCTGCTTCCCCAACCGGATAATTGAAAAATAAAACCCAGCCATTGAAAGATAAACAATGCAATTTAAGAATATCAAAATTGGAAAACTAAAAACTTATATACTTATTCATAAAACTTTGGAGGCCCAACTGTCTTTTCATAAGAAAAGGATCTTTAAATCTTCCAATGTATTGCTTGCCTGGGAGACTTGGAGGTGTTCTGACAAATAGAAAGAGAACAAATTACTTAAACGCTATCCTATTTTGAAAATTCACTTAATGGGATTATATGACAAAAATAGAAATTGCTATAAAAAGATAAAAAAAAATAATAATAAATGCTCATGTTCAAATACTTGTAGCTCAGAGAATTGCCCTAAAATAGCAAATAAAATAATATAAAGTGACAAAGTGACCTAATCACATCACATGTCCTTTCATATCATAGTGGGAACTCCCCCCTTTTTAAGGGGGGGGGATGGATGCTTTGAAAAATTTGCAAAAGGGGTGGGAATCGAAATTTTAAAATAAAAAGGGGGGCAATGGCAAAAAGGGGAGGGATTGAATATAAAGGGGGGGGATCCAAACTGAATCATGATTTTTTAAGGTTTAAGTAATAATCACCGATTGTCTTAAGTAAAAGTCTCATATAAATCATATAGTTTTTTAAAATCACTTCATAAAATAACTCAATTTTAAGTGCATATAAAATAACAATGAATCGCTGAGTTTTTTGCTACACTTGATTTGACTATAAAAAGTAAGAAATGCCATCTGATACTTTTCTTGTTTCAAACAGTCATTCAAATGAATAGGCAACAAAAACAAGAAATTCATTTTTATAAAAAGAAACACTAAAATCAATCCAAACACAGAAAAGGTCTTGCTTAATGACTAAGGGTATCTTTCTTGACTAAATTTCTTTGAAATTCTACTGCAACAATAAAAACCAGACCCTAACCTAGGATTTGAAATAAATGTCAGGAACCAAACAAAAAAGGGCAGATTTTTTAGGGCAGATTTTATCTCAAAAAAGGCAATTTACCAAGTATATATAAGGGGTGCCTGATGTTTTCCAATAGCCAAAAAAGATCTTTCTAAAAAGGGCAGGGTACCGGACCTCTATTTGCACTAGATCAAGGCCTGAAAACGTGTATTTTCAGTTTTGCTTTGAAACAAAAGCCTTAAAACCGTCTAAATTTCAAATTGGTTGACAAATTGACAAAAGTGTATAGAGCAAAGCAATATTATCAAGCCTAGAAACTTTATTGCCAAGTATTTTCGTAGAATCTTTACTTTTTAAGTCCTTTCATGTAAAAAAACTTTAGAAACGTTCTTCAGTTGCTTTCTTCTACCATTCAGGAGCATGTTTCAAGGGGATAAAGAAATTTAGGTAAATATGTCATCCACACCCACATATGTTAAACTAAAAGAGTGGCAGTAAAGACTCAATTTGATGAAACACAACACAAATTAGACTGCTACAGTAATCAGGCTGTAAGAAATCGCATACGCCGCACTCGCACATACATAAAAAATACCTTTGCGAACGCCAGTTTAGAATTGAAAGTACGCTAGCGTACTCAAAAAACTTGTTTACTTAATAGCGTACTTAATATTTGGAGAAATATGTACGCAAGGAAAACTGAAGTTAGATAAAATTATCAAAACTTTCTTTCATTCTTCCAAAGTCTTTATCAAATAATATCAGAAAAAACTTTTCTTTAACTCTATTAATTATTTTTCTTCGTAAATAATTTGATTTGTTTATAAATGTTAAGTCGAAAACTAAAACACCTTTTTTCATAATTTTAAGTTGATAAAGATAAGAAAGTTATAAAGATTTTTCTTTAACATGCTCTTTGCGAATACAATGGAAAGTCTTCATTGACGTAATAATACCAGTCGATACATATATTTATTTTAAAAAGTATTTATACGATAAAAAGTTGAAAAATAGGCAGAAAGAAGACTTTTTTATAAGGTAATAAAGAATAATGAATTTTGTGATAAGAGAAAAATATTTTATGATAGAACATACAAAGAAGATTTTTATAAACTATTAACGAATTTTGTGTTCTGCTTTGTAAGTTATTAAAAAAACGAGTATTTTTTTATTAAAAGCGAACATTTTTTTTGTGCAACAATTTTTTATGTGTTATTATTTAAGCGCAAGGAGATGATTTTTTATATTTAATCCTATGTCTAGACATGATTTAAAAGATCAAATAATAAGATCTGAAAGAAAAGTAAAGCAAAAGATTGAAAGAAAGAAAAAATTAGTTACCTATTTTATTAGCTATGTTAACACCAGCTGACGCGTACTTTTACGAACTTATTTCATGATTCGGAAGATGGGAAATGACTCATGATTGCAGACTGGCAAGCCCGTAGATGGAGTGTTTAAAGGTTAGTATACATTCCATTTTATCTTATTTAAATTATATAAGGC
>JANSTP010316027.1:0-16794 GCA_025330745.1 Cladonema radiatum | reverse complement strand
AGGGGGTGGGGTGGGGGGGGGGCAGATTCTGCCCCCTCCCTCTGTTGGTTTTCTTGATATAGCTTATCTTGTGTTATAGATAGAGTCCTAATTTTTAGTGACTTTTCCTAAAATTTTATAAAAAACATTTTGGTGAAAAGACTTTTAAAAATCTATCGGACGGTGGCCATGGCGAGCGACTTTTGGATGCTGTCCCTATTTTCAGGCCCGAATTTGTAGAAACGATGACGTCATCATTTAGAGATGACATCACAAAGCTATTTTGGACTCATTTTGTTTCTTACAGGTTGATCTTCTTCTGTGAAAAAGATTCTTTAAAAATACCTTCTAGAACCAGAGTTCTGGAGGGAGGGGTGGAATCCACTACTTCAAGAAACATGTATTCAAAAAATATGTTACTCCTAAAATGGGGGGACAATGATCAAGAAAATTATCTACAGGAAAAAATCATTTGGATTTAAAAACATGAGGAAAGCTTCTATCACTTATACTATAACAGCAGGAAAAATTTGAATTCGTTCACTTTCAATTTCAAACATTTACGTCAGATATATATATATATAGAAGAATAGAAAAAAATACAAAAAAAGTGCTCTAAGTTTAAATCTAGATTTCTGTAATAACAGATATTCTGTCAACATTATATATATCTTTACAACCCAACAAAACGTTTTTAAAAATGCAGTAATGTATGTGCAGCAGATTGTTCCAGTTTACTAAAATGAGAAAAAGTAACCATACTACAATCTGCTGGCATAGTTTTATAATAAATGCAAGAATTTTTTTGACAGTAGTATTATAGATAAATAAAGCAGTATAATCAGTATCTAATCAAAATAATGGAAACTTGTTATTGTCAAGGAATGGTACCTATAGTACGTACTTGATACAAAAACCATTATATACCTAAATTGTGAAAGATATAGAAACATAAAGTCAAATTACAGATCCTAGAAAAGGTTTAATAGATTTGGAATCCCTTCTTTCTCTGCAAACCAAAATATACATATGTACTTTGAGCAATGAAATGTCTTCCATTTTAACATTTTGTAACATGGGATTAGCAGAAAATTATTTAAAAAATCAAGTAGCTAAGAAGATATATATAAGCTGAGAAAGGCCAGGACTGAAAAATGGACTTACCATCTGTCAAAAGAGGGCTTATGGGCATGATAACCATCCAAAATTTTGCTCTACAGAAATGTTCCTAGGTAATTTTTAGGAAAAGTCACCATGTTTCCTAGTATTATTACTTCTTGTTTGTGAGTTATTAGAAATAATAGATGAATGTGCCCCCCCCCACCTGAATTGGGTTAAAATAATGTGTTTATGAAAAGTTTTTGAATGAATGACACAATGGTCGCGCAGTTTAATGTCTTCTTTTTCTTATAAATTTTTTCTGAACTATTTTTATGAAATATGTTTATAAAATATTTTCAAATGAATGAAGCAATGCATACTCAATGCAATGGCTTCTTTTTAAGGTGCGTTTACATTAGCATAATATAATAGCATAATAACAGATGTAAGCGGCCTCCAATGAATTTTGAGGTATTTGGAACACAAGTGCCCCTGGTATTTTTTAAATGAAATCATGTTCGATTTAAAAAATATTTGCAGCTAAGAAAAAAAAAAAAAAAATCATATACTTTTGAAAACATTCCATTGCAAGAGATTTCATTGACATGACAAAATCTTTCACGTAATAGAAAAAATTCTTTTTTATTTGTGATGGAGAAAAAACAGCCTAAAAAGAAACTCAATAAAAATGGATAAAAGCTCATTATTGGTTATTTGATACTGATTGAATGAAGTGTACACTCTGTAGCAAATGGGAAAATAACAGCAAAAAATTTGAAAAAGTTTCAAAAACATTCATATCTGGTTCAACTAATTACAAAACAGGCCTTTGCTGAGCACCATAAATTAGAAAAACACAAAAAATCCAGGGAACTAGTGAATAATGCACTGGCTCAGGCAGTAGGTATTAATCAAAAATGAAAGCAGATTATACTTCATGTACTCGAAAACTCTGCAATGAAAAGATGCTTTGAAACTCTTCAATGAAAATGCCCAAAAATGAGCGTGATAGCATGGGAAAATTATTTGATATTGCCTATTTTCTTGCAAAGAAAGTCACACCATATTCTGGTTTTCCTGGCTTATTAGAACTGAAATAATTGCTTGGCATCAACTTTTCAATAGCATCATCCAGAAGGGCAAGCAATGTGTTTAATTTGTCAAACACACCAGCCAATGTCTCTTTAAGAACAATGTTAAGCAAAAACTATCTGAAAGTAAATTATTATCCATTTTATATGAAAGTGGTACTGACAAGGAAATTTGGAAAAAAAAGTATATTTATTGCATCTTTGTTGATGAAGAAACGTTTCAATCAGACATAGCTTTTTTTTTGCAATGAAAGATGTCTCCAGTCAAGATGCAAATGGGATTCTTTCTGCAATAAAAGCAGTGTTTATTCAAAATGGCTTAGAAGATGAACTTGGCAAAATTGTGCTTGTAGTTAGTGATGGCGTCAGGGTAAATACTGGTATTAATTCTGGATTAATCAGAAAACATAGAGATGAACTAGAATTGCCATGGTTATTATTCACCTGGTGCATCTCACATCGTTTAGAATTAGTATTAAAGGATAGTCTGAGTAGCCATGTGGCAGATAAAAAGAAATGTTTAATGCATTTATTTTATCTGTACAACAACTCAAGCAAAAAGCTTCAGGAATTGCATCAACCTTATGACGTTCTGAAAAACGTATTTCAGTTTGACACTGACCAAGTTTGACCAGCCAAATCTGAAGTTACAAGATGGATAGGTTTGGTTGACACATTTGGTGTTCATAATCAACATAATTTTGAAAACATTATTGCTGATGTGCCAAAACTAACTGATAAACCAACTTCAGAAGGCAAATGAAATTAAATGACTGAATTCTCACTGAAAAGTTGCGTTTTCATTGATTTGCTAGACGTAGTAAAAGGTTTAGTTGGGCTTCCCAATTTCAAAATGTTGATATTATTATTCTCATGGAGCCCATTGATGATATGGTTCTTACATATCAAATAAATGCAAAAAAATTTAAATCTAATCCAGCAACCATGTTTGATTTGCCCCTCCTGAAGAAAGTCCTGAATTTAATTTCAGAGAGCAAAAGAAAGTTTTACTATCAAGATGTGAAGCTTGATAATTTTGTTTGAGCTGAAACACATATTGGGAAAAACATTTATAATTATGAATTAGTGAGTGTTTTCTGCTTAGAAGATGGGTTTGCTATTTTAATAGAGAGATTAGAAGAGAGTGTGACATGTGAAAATAAAACTCTTGCAGATGATGGAGACAAAATTTTACAACATTTTTGCAAACTACTTGATATAAGGAACTGGGTCCATTGGTCGATTGGTTTGTTTCTTTTGTCACACTTTGAAAGCTTAAATGCAATTTATAATAAAAAAGAATCAATGTTGTGTCAAAAAAAAAAAAAAAAAATAGGGAAAGTTTTGCTTAAAAAAGAATTTATGGCTCTCGTAAAACATTCTTTACAAAATCTATCTCCTGCATCTGCCATGCCTAAAGAATTTTGGAGGCATATATATAAGATTTAAGAGATGAAAGGTTGGGAGAATGTTCTTCTGGTAATTGAACTTTGTCTGTGTGCACTTAGGTCTAACAGGATCGTATAGAGATTCTACAGTCAAATGAAGCTAGTGAAAACTGATTGACACAATGGTTTAAAAGAAGAAGGTTTATCAAATCTTTTACACATCAAATTTGATTGGTGGCATAATTCAGCCAATTGCAGGATCTGTCAAAAAAAAAGGGAATTGAAGAAGAAGGAACCAGTAAAAGCTATCAAATTGAAACTTCCTTCAATATTTGAAGATCAGCCACAAACTTCTGAAAGTGATTCAGATCGAAGCACTTTAAGTTTTGTTCAGTTTTGTTCGCACAACATTTCTTTTTTTTACATCATATAATAAGACGGCAAGGACCCAGAAAGATAAAAAATTGAAATATTCTATCGTCTTAATTTCTATAGTTTTGTGACTTCACTAGATTTTTCACTGGATTTTGTTTTCCGAGTTGTTTATTTTTGTTATAAGAAAGTATCTCTGATTTAAAAAAAAGTTAGTTTATGTATTTAGTTTTACAGCCAAATTCTAAGAAGAAATAACCAATCACAAATAAATATTTATTTTTATAGATATTGTTTTGAATGATACCAGAACGTTGATCTTTAAAAAAGAAGCACTTTAACATTAACAACAAACATTTTTTTAAGCCGCAGGAAAACATATCTTCAACAGATGCTTCAAATATCAAAAATTGACCCACTGATATAACTCAAAACAAAATATGTATGTGTTTTTGTATTGGATATTTTTTTTTTTCACTGTTCAAACCTATCTGATTAATATGTTTTGAAGTAAAAGTTCATAAAAGAAATATGTTTTATATCCTATTGAATAGCTAAATGTCAACATTTTCGTCGCTACCCAACCATGGTGGGTGGTATGAAAATATCCCATCAAGTGAAAATTCCTTATTTCAAACACTGTGTTCCCACTGAGGTTTTCAATTGTTTAATCCTCTTTTAAAATCAGTGAAGTCATATAGCACGCAATTGAACATTTTTCTTTGGTACTTCATGGTGCCTTAGGTAGTTTGTCTGAAAGCACATTTTTAATCTTTAAAGCACCATGCTCTTGTTTCTCTTTAACGAGACTATCAAAGGTTTTTTGGCACACCCTGCTATGATATCATTACTGTGCTAAAGAATATGCTGATATTGTATATGATGTTGTATAAACTTTGGTATCTGAGTATCTCAAGATTATAAGAACATAAAATTTGAAAGTAAATAATTTTTCAGTAAATTTAAAAATTAGTTTTGAAAATCTCATCCTTTGTTATGCCCAATTCTGGGACGTAGTTGCCATTTTTAAATCATATAGATTCAAAAATCACATAATCTCAAAAGAATTTTGATTGTAAGCAAGAACTGTAAGCAAACAAATTCGGTGAATCCAAATAATTTTTTTTTTAATTTAATGAATTATATCAAAAAAGAGACATGGTGCCAGTACTGTAGTCTTTGGCATCAAAGTATTTGGCATTTATGCTATTCAGACTAAGCCTTTCCATCAGACCTGCTGAGGTCACCCTACTCAAGCATGTTATTAAAAGCAGCCAAAATACAAGTGAAGCTGCAGCTATTAAAAATGATGTTTTTGTTTTATGACATTATTTAGAGGGCACAGAGCAAAACTATTTCAGATGTCATTTTTTTTCCATTTTAATAACCAGTCATCGACAAAAAATAAAAAAAAAATAAAGAAATAAATAAATAAATAAATAAATAAAATAAAATAAACACCAATTGATGAAATGGATTCAGAACTATGAATGGCTCAGAAAACATATAGAAACTCTTTGTTCAAAATCAATATTTTCCAATGAAGAAGCAAATGAAAACTGTACAAAATACGAACCACCTTTTTGCTGACCAGCAAATAACAAATGTCTTATCCAATAAATACAAAATACAATCATTCCATATATAACTGTAGTGCCTCAATTATGTGTCCAGATAATTAACAGATTTTTGAATTTTTGAAGGTGCATTGAGAGCCGGAATGATGGTTGGCACTTTTATATGAGGGCGCTTATTTTGAAAAAGAATTGATTTGAAGGAATGTTATGTCGCTTGAATTTAGAATTCCTTTCCTTTTTTTTTTACAATGTGAATTAATGTCAGTGAAAATGTTTATTAGTAAAAGTTGGCTGGATTTAGTAAAGATTGGTTTATTAGTAAAAATTGGCAAAAGTTTCTAAATTTTGTTATGTCTAATTCTAAGTTTCCTATAAACAGGTTTGTACATAAACAACAGGTTATAAAAGCAGTTGAATTTTTGAATAAGTAATTGGCGAGTAATTGAGCTGCACAATAAAATCAAGTGAAAAAAGTTAAAAGTTTGTTTCAAACTGCTTATATGTTACAATGATGGGTATTTGTTATCATTGCGTCACATGACTCAGGGCTATTTTTTGAGACTGAAAAAAATTTTACAGTAAAACTTTTGTTGCAGCTTTTAGTTATTGCATAGATTTTGTCAAATTTTTTTTTTATCAAATAGTATACTTTTCCTAAACTTGGTGCAACTACTTTTAGTGAATCACGGGATCAAGATAGTTTTCTTAAGTTTGTTTTTCACACTTTTTGATAAGAGCAATATTATAGGAACACATTTTAGTAAAAATGTTTAACAAATTAAAATAAATTGAGGCTCGAGGCTATGGTACATCAAGACATTCCTCTGTATATAGCAAGAAAACTGAGAAATGCAATAGTAAATAAAAGCAGTTTAAGAGCCTTTCAGCTTACTTTATTTCAAGTCAGTTGGATAGGGTCCTGGTCCAATTTTACTGGTCCTTATAGAAGAAATCATGTTGCATTTCTGAGAACGATTTTATTAAGTTCCCAAAAAATGTTTTGAGAGACCTTGTTATTAAGGCTGTTTTCAAAAAACAATGCTAATAAAATTTATCTTTTTTTAACCTTTTCGAAGTAATGTCATAAAAGGATATCGTTCTAACACAAAACCTCTAATTTTTCTTAAAAACATATTTTATTGATCCTGATTTCATGAAAACAATCTACATGAATATTTATAAATTATGAATTATGTGGTAGTAGTCTTTTTGTCTTCTGACATCAAAGATGAATAGAGGAGAATTTTAAGTGATGAAATATGATCTTGTCTATTGTGTTCTATCAGTATGACCGAGCACTAGTGGCTGCCTTTTGATTACTAGTGGTTACAGATTAACAACTGGTGACTACCATGTAACAACAGATTTCTACCAGCTGACTACCAGTGACTACTGACGATTGCCAGTGACTACCAATGACTCTTAGTTGACTAACAGTAGCCAATCTTTTCAAAGTTCGTTAAAAAGGATAATCAGGAATTATTGAACTATTGGAGCATTCAACTACAAAGAAATTAAAGCCCAAGAAAGGGTCCTTTAATTGAGAATCTTTTCCGAAGATTTAAATTTCTGTCTTGCTGTTAACTTTTCAACTTGTATTTTGTATTACATGCTAATTTCTTTACAAAAAGTGCCGCCAAAAAGATCTTAATCTTTTGTTGGCCTCCTATACCCTATTTACCAATTTTCATTGCAAATTAAGCAAATCATGTTTGCATGTGTTAACATGTATCTTACAGGGTGCGAATAACGGTCAGACATCGGACATGTCTGTTCAAATTAAGACTATGTCTGATGAAAAACTAACATTAAACAATAACTTTGATACAAACTTATTTTTCATCGGACCTTGTCCGACAAAATTTTCAGAATTTCTTTTTTTTTATCTGTGAGGATAAATATATAAAAGACAGAAATACTAACATACTTGTTATAAATAAAAAATTGTTTATGTTTTTCTGTGATATCTCAGAGCATAATCTTTTATCTTACGTTGTGTTATCTTTCTCACTTTTTGAAATAAATAGAGAAAGCGTGGTCCCAGCAAAATTGTCAATGACTGACCAAAAGAAAATTGTTTTTAATTTTTTATCAGTCACTTTCAAACCTTCTGAAAATAGTTATTTTGCGCCCTGTCGTACTTGTGCAAAGTGAGCAGCTATTTTTTATCGTAATTATCCTGGATATTGTAAGCAGTATGAAAATAAAAATTAAGATATAAAAATTTCGAATCAGTGAACATCAGTATAAATTTTTCTACATTAGTATCAGCATTGTCATGACTAATCCATGACCACTCCATTAGCATTTCATGAACACTCCACCACTCCATGGGGACTTCATCACTTCATGATCACTCCATTCCTCTATGGGCACTCCATATCAACTCATGAACTCTCCATGAAAACTCCATGGGCACTCCATGAACACTACATGAAGACTCTTTGAGTAATCCGTGACCATTCCATGGGTGCACTCCACCGCTCCATGGCCACTCCATGATCACTCCACCACTCCAGCTGGTACTCAGTCACTCCATTGAACACTTGCCTTGATTATTTTGTTGCCTTTGATCCAGATTTTGATGTTTTTGATGTGTTAAATAAACATTGAAAGTATGATTGCCTCAAATTTTTCCATACTTGTTTCAAAAATTTGACTACAAAGAGCATTAACTTATAAGCAATAACAATAAGCAATAAGCAATCAACATTAAGCATTAACTTATCTTTAGTAAAACTTAACATGCAGCCTTTTATGCAGACAATTCTTAAGACTGTTTAACCCTCTGTTTTCTGGGCTTTTTGACTGACATTGTTTACTGTGGGGGGGGGGGTTTGGGTTCAAATGGACCCAATGATTCTTTTGCTTCTCATTTCCTACAGAGAAGTCATAGTGGCTTGAAACTTTGCTCAACAGGAGTATATTATATTAGCTTTATAACAAAAAAAAAAGTTTTGCTCTAAAAATCTTTGTTGCCTTGGTTACCCGGAATTTCAAAAACTTTTATCGCTTTTAAACAACAGACAGTTTCTACCTACCGAGTTGCTCAAAACCACTCCAATTATGATTTTCGCATAGTCCTTACTGTATAAACACTACCTCTGAATATAAAAAAATTTTCCAAAATTTTGGTAAGAAACATTAGAAAACATTTTTATCAACGTTGTTTACTGTGGGGGGTCCAATGGACCCCAGTCCCCATTTTCTTGGAATGGGGCCCTTTCTGAAAAATTATTTTTTTGAGGTTTGAAACTACCCCCAAAAAGAGGAATTTACATATGGGTGTCAAGTTCATAGGTCAATGAAAATATAACGAAAAATTCAAAAAAAGACAGCTGGGGTCCACTGGACATCTCCCCCCAGTAAAGAGAGGGTTAATGGTCCTAAGAACTCAATTTTTAATGGAGTTTCTAAACTCATTCTGCCAAAGAACTGTAAGAAAAACTTCAAAGCTGGCACATTGTCCCTGTCGTCCAGTAGTTCATGAAAAGGTGATTTTTAATGAAGACTGCCATTTCAAAGACATTATATTTATGACTTATTGACAATACAAATTATAAGGAAAACTCAATACTTGGATAAAATGAACCTAGTTGGAACTGGCTGCATAAAACCCTGACACGAGTGAGGAATTGATGATACCACAAACATCTTGTGCGTAAAATTAATGCACATATTTTGTAACTTACTTCCAATTTCTTTGTTGAAGCTAACTTGCCATGCCAACTTTATTGTGTTTTTACCTTTGTAAAATCTACTGCTCATTTACCAAATACACAGAAATTGACTGACCAATTAGATCAGCTTTTCTTGTCAATATTGTCATCTTCATCTGTCTCATGTTTTTGCTGGATATCAGAAGGCATCTTTGTTTTTATGGAGAAATTTTATGCAGCTTCTTTAATTTGGTCTTCGTTGCTTTAAGATTCATCCATAGATATTATTGGTGTCATACTAGCAAATCCTGAATTTGATGAAGCTCCTGGAAAAATATTACCATACTGAGGACGTTGTTGTAGGAAAGGATGTATTATCAAAATGTTGTAGCCTTATTTTGGAGCTTATGTCTTATTTAATAATATATATTTAGTATCACCATTGTTTTTTTGTAAGTTCTAAGGAGGAAAAGAGCTCTCCTGGGGGGCGGAGTGCCCGAGGTGTATGGAAGAGTATATAGGTGTGTTGTTTTGTGTCTGTGTGTTGTTTGTGTGTGTTGGGTTGGGTTGAATTTTGTTGGAATTGTTGTGAGTGGGTCGGTTATTTGGTGGCTTGTGTTGTGTTGTGTTGATTTTTGTCAAAATGGTGAGTATGTGGTTTCTGAATGTGTGGGTGCCGTTATTATGGTGCAGTTATTATGTTGAAGTGGGTCGTTGAAGTAACATCGACATGATTGGTAGGCTGGTCAGAGTTGCGGTGGGGAGTTTCGAAGTCGGGATTGTTGGAGTTATGTGTGCCGGATGAGTTAAGATCGTCAGGAGTCGGGATTTCAAGAAAATAAAAATGCTACATGGATTTGAACCCACGGGTACATGCATGCAACTTTGACGCGCTTGCCTACTGAGCTGCTGGCGCTTGGGAAGTTGGGAAAATTGATAGATAACAAATAATCCAACATTGTGTTAATGTGTTTGTGCACTAATTTGTGTGTGGACTGTGTAATTTTGTAGGATTGCCTGCACCAATTGGGTGTATTGTGCTTACAGTAGTTGCTAGTGAAAAGTGCCTCACCAATTGGGTGAATTTGTAACGAATAATCCTAAGTCCTAAAGCAGCTGCTGATCTAAAAAAGAATATTTAAAATTCCGAAAGGTATCCGAAAACACAATCAGTCTTCGTCAGGTCCTGCCTGACTGTGTACCACTCGTTTCTGAAGCCAAGACCGCGGTAGGCTGCAGGACTACAAGTGTCGGATAGAGTGTTGTTTTGGTGTTAAGTATTCTTTTTTATATTGTTGGTTTGTAGAATGTAGATAGAAGATTACCTTGCATATGTAGCTGTGTTATGGTGGAAGTGTATGTGGTAGTAGTGGTAGTAGTAGTAGTAAAAATGTGGTTGGAAATAGATTTGAAACTGCTGTGTGTATCTGGAAAAAGTTTTTTGTTCGTTTGTTTATTTACGGGAAACCCTAGTATTGTCATTTGGTGATCTTTATGTTGCATTGCGTATGGGTAATGGCGGCGTGCCACGTGGTTGAGTTGGGTTATGTTTTTGGGTCATTTGTGGGTGTGAGGGTTATTTTGGAAGTTCTAAGGGGGAAGAGAGCTCTCCCTAGGGCCGAGTGCCCGAGTATATGATAGAGTTTGTATAGTTTGTGGGAATGGTTTGTGTGTGTGTGTCATTAATGTGGGTTGTGTGTGGTTGGAACATAGTCGTTGTAAGGTGGTTGGTCGAATTATATTACATAGGAGTCGGTTAATGATGCAGTTAGGTAATATGGCTCTATTATTTGTGATTTTGGGCGCATTGTGATTGTGAGTGGGGCGTGTAATGGCGTGCATTGCCTGTGTGAGCTAGTGGTCAAGATGTGGGAGTGTTGTGGTGTGTTTGTGTAGAGACATAGGAAAAGTCTTAACCAATTGGGCTGTGATATTACTGTACAGAAGTTTGGATTGTCAGACGACTAGAAGGAGCTTTATTATAGTGTCGGGAGTAAGGGAAAGCTAGTGGGTTTTGTTTTTTATTTGTTCAACAATTGTGATACATAATAATGGTTAACCGATTTTACAACTCTTGGTTACTCTTTTTGGAAGTCTGAGTGGATGAGCCAATTTTTTATGTTTTTGTTCTTTGTGAAAGCCACGACTGGTGGAAGCTGGTGGGTTGTTCTCCGACATTGGATGGCGGCATATTTAGTGGAGGATACGTGCAATTTTATTTGATGTTGCGTTATATGGTAGAATGACTCTTTTTCTGTTTGTGGGTGCATTTTTTTCGGAGGTCGAAGTGTTGTTGGGGTTATTGTTGAGGGCGGTGCCTATGCTGTCTTGGATGAATTGGATGGGGTAGTCTCTTGCTAGTAAAATTTTTGTTAGATTGTTTATTTCTTTCTGTAGGTTTTCTGGTTCGGTGATGATTGACTTGTAGCGTTTTATCTGGGAGATTATTATTCCCTTTTTGCAATTTGTGCTGTGGTAGGAGTGGTAGTGTAAGAGGCATGATGTGTCTATGGGTTTTCTGTAGAGTGTGGAATGTAGTTTGTTGTCTTTGATGTAGATGGTGGTGTCTAGGAAGTCGATGTTGGTGTTTGAGCATGTGTATGTGAACTTTATTGTGGGTTGGATTTGGTTGAGTGTTGAGAAAGCGTTGTGTAGCTGTTCTGTCGTGCCTGTGAATATGAAGAAAATGTCGTCGATGAATCGTTTCCAGAAGAGTATTAGGTCTTTGTTGGTTTTAAGTATGTTCTGTTCTAGTCTACCCATAAATATGTTGGCATATGGGGGTGCCTTACGCGTGCCCATGGATGTGCCTGTCAGTTGGTGGAAGAATTGGTAGTCGAATTTGAAAGTAGTGTGTTTGAGGATATGTTCTAACAGGATGTGGATTGTATTGGGTGAGGGTGTGTTTGGTGGTAGGAGGTGTTTCCATGTCGTCATGGGTGAATGCGTTAATGCCTTCGTCGTGTGGAATGTTTGTGTATAGGGGGGTGATATCTGCTGTAACTAGTATGGCGTTGTCAGCATGCCATGCCAACTTTCTTGTGTTGTTACCTTTGTAAAATCTACTGCTCATTTACCAAATACACAGAAATTGACTGACCAATTAGATCAGCTTTTCTTGTTAATATTGTCATCTTCATCTGTCTCATCTTTTTGCTGGATATCAGAAGGCATCTTTGTTTTTATGTAGAACTTCTATGCAGCTTCTTTAATTTGGTCTTCGTTGCTTTAAGATTCATCCATAGATATTATTGGTGTCATACTAGCAAATCCTGGATTGCATGAAGCTCCTGGTAAAATATTACCATACTGAGGACATTGTTGTAGGGAAGGATGTATTATCAAAATATTGTAGCCTTATTTTGGAGCTTATGTCTTATTTAATAATATATATTTAGTATCACCATTGTTTTGTTATTTGGTTTAGTATATTTGCAATTATTCATTTGTTTCATAGTATGTTAATTTTGTCTCCGTTTAATATTTCCCTTGGTCCACTCCACTAAGATTGACATTTAATTAATATTATTACAGTGGGCCGAAATGACATAACTGTGAATAAAAAACTAAGTGAAATAAAATTTGCTATAGCAACCCTCTGTACTCAAGATTTATCAAATTTATGAAGTTTTTTTTTGCTGTATGCACCCTAAAAAACAATGTAAATTAAAAATATCACTTTTAAGAAATCTATTCTCATGGGAGTAAAGGAAACGTTAACACAGTAAGTATATGGTAGTATTGACCACAACTTTTGTACAATCGATGAAAAACAGCTTTTCATGAGATTGGTATTTTTTTTGTTTATTTGAACAGCTTATTCTATCTGGCTATCTTTGGACTAGTGTATTCTTTGAATTAATGATATCACTTTTTTGATGATGTGATCAAGAGTAATGACATGATTTAATTATTTTGAAACAGTAGTCTCCATAGCAATGATTGATACTTTAAATTTAAATGCATTATTGTTGCTATTTTGTACATGTTATTTTTTGTTGCTATATTGCACTGTGTCTTCAGTCTGTCATTTTTTCAAAATCAAAATTCAGCATCAATAAAAATTGTGTAAAATCAGTATGTAGGTGGTGTTATAACTTCAAGTTTTGTCCAGGCAAACCCCAGGTTTGCTTATGGTGAATACACCCTATACCTAGTATTTATCACTTATTAATATACATACACGTATTTTTTTATAAGCAAAAAACGCACCAGTTTGATACTAAAGTTGCTTAGCAGTTGATTAACATTTTGATCAATGTTTTTCGTTAATCTGAAACTTTGGTTCTTGCGGAGAAAGATATCAAACCATGTATGAATGGAAATATCGTTATCCCCTTTTTAGGTAATTATGAACTTAAGTTTCCCATTCAAGCCTTCTTTAGTAAATTTTTTACTTATTTTTAAATTTCCTGTAAAAAAAGGTGCTTAAGTTTACTTTGCACGGTACTAAAGTTGCTTAACGAAATCCTAATTTTTAGTACTGTTGCTTTTAAAACGGTTGCTTATAAAAAAATACACGTAGTTAAATGAAAAAATCCATTGATTTCATTAATTGTTTTTTATTATTATTTTTGTTTGTTTGTTGTGGTTTTAATGTTGCTTTTCATTTGAAGTATAGTTTTTCTTTGTTTTAGGAATTTTAAGGAGATTATCTTTTCAATTATAGCCTTTCGAAGAGCGGAAAGACTTGTTTTACAAAAATCTTGAACCTTCCACAGAGATCAATATGTTTACTGAGATCAACATATCAAGAGGTATTCAAGCTTTTTTGCTTTCATTCTCTCTTCATCTGACAAATAGAATTAATTTAAGATTTTAACATGCTTTGCTATAGGTTTTGTTGAGGGTAAGACAAATTCGTTTCGACACCTCACTGATTGTCCAGTGAATCAGAAAGGTGTATTCAGAAAAAGTAGCATATTGTTGGTTTTTTCCCTGTTTACAATTATTATCTGTTTCCTTTACAGATATTATTCCTTTCCTTTACGTTTCCTTCATACAGAAAATGTCAATTTTTTCCAGGAATATTGAGCAAATCAGAATTCCACTCTAGATTTCACTGTAGATACTTGCTATTATAAGGAATGTCACTCTGTGCAAGTTATATGTAAGATCTGTGATTTAGTGTGGAATTTATGAAAGCCTATTAGTTCTAAAATATTCTAAACAGATTATGGAGCATTTCTTACTTCACCTTGGTGTCATGACAATATGGAACAAATAAGTTGAAAAATTCAAGACCATTTGTGCTATCTGTATATATAAGGTAACAAGGTTTGCTAGCCAATAAACAAAAAACTTCTGAAAAACATAATAATACCACCCACACATTATCTTTACTCACTAAACTTGGGTACAAATATACCCAACATGATTTTTACCTTTTCGCTTTCTACATACATAACCTGTTTTACAAGTTGCATTGATCCTCTGTTTTTTATACAAAAAGTTTTTATACTGAAAAGGTCAGCTTTTTCTGGGAATATTGGAGTGGTTTCACACTAAATTTTTCTTTTACTGTTTTTTGAGCCAATCATTATCTTTTAATTCACTCTGTCTTCCAAATAAGCCATTCTCGCTTCCAAATAAAGAGTGTTACGCTATGGAGCTAAATATTTTCTTGTAGATTTTGAAAACAGTTGTGTTCAAAGAAAGCTAAACAGTTGTGTAAAATTTAGTTATGTGATATTTATTTATTTTTTAACTTTAGGTTAATTGGAGGAGCCCTTGTCATAATGTTTTTTTTTTCCGTAATTTATACTTAATGTTTATATTATTGGCAAATGTGCTTAGTTGTGATGTCATCAAAATTAATTGCAAATTAATAAGAAATGGCAAAATTGTGAATATCTCAAAAAGCATAATTAATAATAACTTCTCACAAATAATCTTACTAGAAAGAACTTAATTGCATTTCCTTGGTAAATGCACTTGGGTAACTAGTTCCAGGCCCTTTTCTAATATGTGCCTGCTCATTAAATTTTAAAAATCATGTTTTCTTAGTGGTTGAGGCAAGTATTTTTGAAATCAGGGCCATTATAGCTTTCCAAAAACAGAAAAACTATTGACCGAATAATTGCATCATAACTGATTCTGTGTCAGCAAAAAATCGAATGGGACTAGAACTAGGATTCAGTTTGAAATTTGAGATTAATTTTTCAATTCATCTTTATGACATCGCAACTGGACATGCAGGAAAATCTTTAAGCTTGAATATCTCTCGAAGGAAAATGTGGTATCAGGTCAGTTTCATAAAGTTCGGCAACGTGTGTGTTTAGCTTTTGGCTGAATAACATACTATTTGGTTTCAAACATTCTTCAAATTCATCATCATAGAAATACGTCAACAGCCGATCATTCACTGTCATCTCAACCTCCAACAACACTGTTTGCATCTCCTCGTTATTTAGTTTACAACACTTCAATTCCATCCTCAGCATCCTTTCAAAAAAGCCTCCGTGCCATGGCGCCAACGGTAAGTTAACCCTGCAATCAACACTCAACTTAGTCACATATGACTGTGTATCCTGCGATACAAAATGTTTTCCACCATCTTAAATAGCATGAGTAGGACATCCGCGTCTAGCAACAAAACGTCTAAAACTCCTGATGAATGAACTCGAATCAAGATGTGGCGTTAAATCGAGAATGACAGCCCGACTCGCCGCACATGTGTATAACGTAACCCATGACTTATGAAGTGCCGAATTGTCACTGTTGCAGCTAAAAATGTTCTTTACAAAAACTGGGCCAAAATTATCTATACCGCATGTATAAAAGGCGTAATTATCAAATAAACGAGATCTAGGCAAGGGTGGGGCTATCGTGTAAAAAAAAGACTTTCTTTCAAACTTCCTACACAACACGCATTTGTTGAGGATACTGCAAACAAAAATTCTCCCTTTGCAAATCCAAAAACTCTGACGTTCCTCACAGAGGGTTTGCTTTATACTAATATGCTTCAAAGTCGTATGAAAGTGCTGAACTATCAAATTCACTAAATAAGGTTTAGGATTAATCAAATATGGAAACTTAGCACCATAGTGGAGCAGATCTCAGTCTACCTTCACAACCAATTAAAAAATTTTCATCAAAAAACAAATTTAGATCGTGTGAGAGCGAATTCAATTTAGCCTTTTCGAAAGTTCTTTGATTTTCATTTATCAAAAACATTTCAGCTGATTTTAGCTCGTTAACATTCAAAACGGGTGTTTTATTAATTTCTTTTTTGTTTCTTAACTTTAAATTATTAATGAATCTAATTACCCAGGCCAATACTCTTTTTACTTTCAAAAACGTGCTAAATCGTTTGATGTCGTAAACAGCTGCTAGATTTACGTCAGAAAATCTGCTAGTACCAATTTCTTTTGTTTCAATTAATAATACAGCTTGCTGATTATTGTCTTCCGAAAAAACAGCAGTGCTGTCTACGTCAGTAATATTATAATTCTCCCTAGAAAAATCTTTACTACTTAAAAAATCAGGACCAGACCACCATAAACCTAAATATGTCAAGTTTTTAAATTCTCTTAACCTAGTAATATTGACTGCTGGGTTTTGTTCTGTGGGGCAAAAATACCAATCTTTAGGAGCACTTTTTTCCCTTATTTCTTTAACCCTGTTT
>JANSTP010315916.1:0-16806 GCA_025330745.1 Cladonema radiatum | reverse complement strand
CATACCTTTCTTTGAAGGTTGTCCCACAAAGTCCAAAATAAGTTTTTGTGTCTGAATTATCTTCTATGACAACATCGGCTCGATAGATTATATTAGATACTCTACATCGTCCTTCTAGTGGGCAATCTTATTTTTTTCGGCAATTACATGGTTGTTCGTCTGTGGCTTTGCCTTGAGAAATATATATATATCTTAACCCTTAGACTCCGCTGTATTTTTCATGCTTGTGCATACAGCGCGCACCATTTTTCACAAATTTTGCCCAAACACAAAAATGCTCATATCTCTGCAACAAAAAATGACTAGAGGATGTGTAACCCCTCATTTGAAAGCAAATTTTATGTAGTTTCATAATTTCTATTCAGTTAACCCTGTCCTGTTTCACATATTTCACTAGAACTAGAACTATAGAGGTACCAAAAATAAGCCCTTCTGAAAAATGTAAGTTTTGTGGTATGTAAGAAAAAGTGAAAATACTATGTAAAGAATTACTTAACACCACAAAAACAAACATTTTCTCAATCTTCTATAATGCTTATATAACTAACAATCTAAAAACCACATTCAAAATAAGAATCGATTCCAAAATTCAAAAGTAAACTTTCCTCTTTACTATAAACATTTCCCTTCTCCACCATGTTGTATTATCTGCCAGTTTTCTTTTCAAAATATATCATTCTATAAGGCTTTTCTAGACAATAACTGACTCAATCTGAAAGGAAATTTACCGTAGATTCCGTATTTTCCATCAGTTAGTTTCTAAAATGTATAGTTTTCATGGCAGACGGAAATATTTGCTATCATTACGAAAGACGCACATACGCGTCTTTCGGAAATAGCGTAAACGCATATGTGTGTCTTTCAGAGTCTAAGGGTTAATAAGAATATATATATCTTTGTTAACACTTTTGCAAGCACTATATAATTTTCTACAGTTTTGCTTAAAATGTGAAAATCCACTATCTCTTTTTCATTCATATTTCAAAAGAAAAAGGAAAAAATTAGAAATACAAGTGAATAAAATCAGTGAGAGTTGGTGGATAGCAAAAAATAATGAACAACTAATAAAACGTTTTAAGGAGTTACTGTGTTTTTAAAAGTGTATGTTATAACTTTGTGCTATTGATAACAATAATTTATGGTCGTTTTATCCTCATGATATACATATAGATGATATGGTATATATACTTGATGCACTGCAATAATTTTCTCATTTTGAACCAAATAATCTCAAATTGAAATATAAAAAACTCAATTTGCAAATCTTCTGCAAAACCAGAATCTTAGTAGGGCTGGTAAAGTGCATATTTTAACCAAATTGTTCAAAAAGTGAGCAAATAGTAAAACTTTGCACTAACAATCTACACGATGTACAGAATCGATTAAGAAAGGGTGCCCAAAAATCTGACCTCGTTTTGATGTCATTGTGACATCATCATTAATTCATGTAACTCATGGCTTTAGCTCTATTCTAGTTTAAATAAGAGATGTAAAAATAGAAAATAGAAAAGAGACTAGAAAATAAGAGACTTTATTTTTGTCCCTCTTATTGTGACCCACTCTGTATCATCCTTTCATAAAAAAGAAGATAAAAGTGCAAAAGCTCCTCTTTAACCACAAAAACTAAAACAATTCTTATGACAAATATTTAACAGTAATGGCACCAAACTGACTTGAGCCACGAAATTGTTTTTAGAGTACATTTGACTTACTTGCTACATTTTTGATTAAATTTCTTCAAAAATAGTAAGTGTGAATTAAGATAGAGACAACATTTTCTTTTCTATTTTGGCACCATTTAACAGGTCAAAGAAAGAAAAGTTATGTAATCTGATTGAGCTGAAAATCTGAAAATTTTTGTCTAATTGTCAGATGGGGCCTTGAGGTCCGCAAAAAACACCATTTTCGATGCCCTCGATGATGTCATCACTTAGTCGTGTAACCTAACAACTCACAATTTGCATTTTAACAACTTTTTTATGATTCATCATAATAATGACATAGGACATCATAATAATGAAAGATTGGGGAATTAACTCTATTCAGATTTCGTCTTTGATTTTTACTCCAAACACCCTCCCCCTAGCTTAAATAGCCAACTCCTAAGGAAATTCAAAATTCTATGAAACTTACCTCAAATGTCAAATATCATGAAGAGTTTAATAAAATAAAAAAGTGACCCCAAAAGCCACGTCGTGACCCTGAAATGACATCATCAAAAACGTCAAAAATCGACGTATTTTAGTTCTTTTTTGGCTGAATTTCAACTACCAGAATATTTCAGAAAACTTATAAAGTCAACACTTTAATAAGCTGGTATGAATTTCATTTTGAGAAATATCAGGGTTTATTGTATTTCACCTAACTTGTGCCCTATATGGGGTGCCAAGCAGGCTAAAAATGGATAAATGGGTGTAGTAGCTATTTCTTATGATATACTGCCTGTATTTGAATGAAGCTCTGCAGGAAGGTAGAAACTATCATTTTCTACTCAAATTTGATCTTTGGGTATCATTTTTTCTAAGTGAGAAAGTAACAACGTCATTAAACACAAAAAAATCAACATCTGCTAAAAATGACATCATTTTGACGTCCATAGTGATGTCAGCATTCATTAATCTGACCATGGTCTACCACCCTGAGAAGTTTCAATACTAGATAATTTTTAGTTGTTCCTTTATCATTCAAACAGTTTGTTATTATTCAAAAAAAGCTCCATCCATATCAAAAAAAGGGGTCACAGACATGGGGTAGGGTCATGTGTGGGGTCAAATATTTTTTGTTTTTTTTTAATTTACTACTAAATTTTTCACGCACAGTGAAAAATCCAAGTCAATTGCTTTTGTACTTTTCGCGAAATTAAAATTTTCATTTGAACTAGAATATGGCTAGAGCCATGAATTAAATGAAGTAATGATTCTTCATGACATCAAAACAAGGTCAGATTCTTGGGCAGCCCCTTCTTAACTGATTATATACATCATGTAGATTATCTGTGCAAAGCTTCACAATTTGTTCACTTTTTGAACGACTGGACCCGCTATAAGCTGTACTATCTGGTTGTCATGAAAATTTGCTTCTCATTTCTATTTGGGAACTCTAGACCCAAAATCTAGACTTTATGTACAATCGATAATACAAGTATTGATTAGTCACAAATGTTTCTCATTCTTTTCCTTGGCGCCAATGCATTACGATATGATATTTTTATATGTACCGAGTACAAAAAAAGATTTTTTGAAAACATTTTTCCTTCAAATTAAAAATTAAATACAGTATAAAGAGAAAAAAAAAACAAAAACAACAACAACAACAGTAAAAACAATATTTCTCTATTTCTCTATTACATTTTAAGATTCATTTCAAAAAATAATAATAATAAGCCAGATCTTTTTCTGATTATGGAGAAACTGGGAATGATTTGCAGGTGCAAATTGACAAAGAATTGTATCAGTTTGAGTTGACTGACTAATAATTCTTGATTATTCTTTCCTGAAAGTTGTCCTAAATCAAGTTGTCCTAAATCCTTTCCCTATGTTCAAAGAAACAAAACTTGATATCTCTCCCAAGTTTTTGACCTAAAAAAAAAACAAAAAAACATTGCATTAATTAACACCCAATAAAAACAACAAAACAAGCATCTAAATTTATGAGATAGAGTGGAAAGTAAAAAGGAACAGTAATGCTCTTAAAATGAAAATATTGTAAATTAATCAAACCTTGAATTTTTCCAGGAACTGATTACAACATGTTAGTATCTTCAACACCATACAGTAGATGCTTCATCGTAAAAAAATGAAAGTGTTGTTCATCCAGTGTTTATAGTTCAAATTCTTTCTACTTTTCTTCTAACAATCAACTTCACCAAGATCCTAACGATAAGGATAAATATTTCTTTACTTGAAATGTTTTTTTCATTTGGGGAAAATTACAATTGCCTTTTAAATTTAAAGCATGGTTATAGATATAAAAATTAATTAAAAGTTATAAATTGGAACGTAAACATACCAAGATTAAGGACATCGATAAAATGCAACCTTGATATCGCTTGCAAAACTTCATACTTTGAAAATTCCCAATCTTGTTCATTTTGCAAGCTTCAATTTTCAAACTGATATTCTTGATAACTTGTCTTCATTATTAAAATACTCATTTGTGGATAAAAACGAAACTGCACTTTTATACAACTGATAATTTCAATTCCATTTGTTTTTCTTCATCATTAACATTTTCTTATGTACAATGTTTTGAGACTAGGGATGTTGCTCTTTTACCAGTGAGAAAAAAAGGGTTCTCAGATTGAAAATTAAATTGCTCGAGAATAAGTGAGAATTCAATTTTTTGCAGTGTTACTTTTTCGGTTAAATATGCAATCAAAATCACAAGTTTTAAGTCAGAAATTGAGACACTTTCACAGATTGAGTTTAGAAACTTAAATAAGGATTGAGTTCTTAGAAATGTTATACTGTCTGAAATTATTCTGCATAAAACTCTGGTCATTATTAAGTGTTTTATCGGCTTTTGAAAAATGTATCTTTTCTAAATGAGTGTCTTATCTACAAAAAAGCCAGATGTTGCAACTTTTGATTGCTTTTTCATGGATTTAGACACAGATACTAATATCTCAATTTTTAGTTTTAAAAACCTATAAAACCAAACTGAAAATAATATAAGACTCTTACTTGAGTGAAATCCTAATTAAGGGGAAAGAGAAAGACCTTTTTAGAAGTATACCAAAGACTTTTTTGTTAAAAGACTTTCTTAAGATTTCAAAGGTTGAACAAAATGACTGCCAAAATTATTCTTTACTTCTCCCCTTAGTTAGCGCAGATAATGAGTTAGAAGTTGGCTTTATTTGCTAAAATCAATTTAAAGTAACTTAAAAAATCTTTCTAATAGCAATTTTCTAATTCCATTTCTGTCTTTTGTATTTGTAACATTTGTAACATTTGTAACATTTAACTATTGGCGGTTCTCAAATGCAATAAAATTGAAACAGAAAACTTCAGCTTTTATACCACTGGAAATGGCTTTATTCCAAATGTCAATTTTTGTTGTTTTTTAGTTTACATAGTTTTTAGCCAATGTGAAACTTTGCTCACTTCAAAATAAGACTTGCAGTGCTATGCCTTAACTACAATGAAATATTTAAGTTACATTAATAAGAAACATACCACTTTAATTATATGGAAACATCTATTGACTTTTGAAAAATTGTAGCCCACTAAAATAAGATATAGAATATTAAAATATGTTATAAAGAGCATCTTACAAAATTACAACAACAAAAATAATATGCAGCTTTATTCATATTTACAGGCCTTAAAAAGAGACACCTGCAATTGCATGTCCAGGCATAAACATACCTGTAAATCTCTCTACAGTAAAAAATCACACTTAATCACACTTACTAATGTCAACTAAACAGAATCCATTAAACATGCAAAATATTTTATCTCGTTTCACTTTGAATAAATTTTAAAGATGTTTTAATCTTGCAGTCCTGTAATCCTGATGTAAAGAGATAAAGAAAGTTTGATGTCTAAAGTCACATGGTTGGTTACATGAATTATTATATAAATTGTATTTATTGACATATAGAAAATAAAACCTAAAACCGTGAAAGCCAAATGAATTAATTCTGTATTCAAATATATACTGATGTTTTTCAAGTTTTATTTTATATCAAACAAAAAGAAATTTCCTTCAAAGATATTTAACACATAGCTCTTTTGCTTTTTTGGTAAGGCCTGTATTTATAATTTGCAACATTATAAATTGCATTAATGCATTAATTAATTTCTTTAACAAATTCAATTTTTACAATAGAAGCAAAATCCTGGGTTCTGTGACCATTTTCAGTGGATTTTTTTTAAGGCGCGCCATCATGCTTGTGCATCTCTGCATGCACCTAAAATAATTTAGGTGTGCTACTCACCACGCGCTTAAACATCTCCATCTTCAGAAAAAATAAATTCTTTTTCTCCTATTTTAAAGTGGCTATTTATCAAATAAAAGTTTTTATGTCACAGATGCTATACTTTCAATGTAAGAGTGTTTGAAGACCATACACTTAGATATTAGGGTGGCTAATAGTCACTTCTATTAAAGGCTTGATCCCCTTAATTAAGCACGATTTTAGGCAAAACATTCTTAAGACCGGTAAACGGACCTAAGAACTCAATCTTAAATTGCGTTTTTAAACTAAATCTTTGGAAAAGAATTAAAGTAATGAGGAAAAGCAATTATATTGTTCCCATTCTTGACCTTGTGGATTAAAACAACATCATGGACTAGAGTAATTTGAATAAAAAGAGATTTCAATTTCAATAATTTACTAACTGTTTTTTTCATATGAAAGATAAAATACCCAGACAATGTCCAGCTGTTTTTTCTGGGCTGTTTATGGAAAAATTGCAAAACATTGCAAAAAGTTTATTTTAAGTTTTCCAGCAACAAAACCCAATTGTCGATGTATCAATTAATTTTTCTGCAATTAATTTTTCTGAAAAATGTTTTAAGAATTCTATGGATTGCTAAACTCAAATACAAGCTGGCTGGCCCTATTGATGAACTCAAATTTCTTTTAGAAGTCCTATTTGCATTATAGCATGCCCTGCATTTAAAGTTTAAAAAATTTGTCCCTCCAACTGACTTAATGAGTAAAGTATGCGATGGCTCCATAGGATTTTTAAAAATGATTTTGTATAGTTGTCCCACGAACTAAACGCATCTTTCTACTTTTAATTTGCAATAATTACTAGCACTAATTACTTGTAGATTAAATATATATTAAATATGCGGTTGTCTGTTGTATAATGTCATGTAGTAGTAAATTTGATTGCAAAAGAACCTAAACCGTAACTTCCCTTTGGAATTATGATTTGTAAAATTTCTTTTACTCTTGGTGTTGTTTTTTTATGAATACTTTTATAAAAATATATTTTTTATAATCCTAATTATGGAGGTGAAGCTCCTTCTTATTATATATAATTAAATATATATACGACATATTTACTGAGATATTTATAGATTTTTCAAACGCTCAGAGTACTATTTTATGTGGCATATTAATATTAATTTTATGTGGCATCTTGTGGCATATTAAATCTATTGACGCTATCCGCACTGAAAGTTTGTAATTTTTGTATTCTCAACCGTTTTATAGCATTTTCTGGGTGAAACATATGTTTATAGTAGTAGTAGTTGTAGTAGTGGTAGTAGTAGCATTTCCTCATAACTATAACTGCAAGTGACTCACTAAAAGAAGAAGCTGTTTGCACGTATATTTTAAATTTTCATTTTCAAAAGACAATTACCCTTTGGTAAGTTGGTGTCTAGACATGCTTTCTTACTGCCAACTACTAAATTTGCCCTAGGGTAAAGCCCCTCATTGCAGATTGGGGGCACCAGGCTAAAATAACCTCTGGCCTAAATAAATGATATCGCAATTCATTAACTTTCTTGGCTTGCCTTTAATAACATTTGTTCTATATATATTACTGTACTTTAATACGCAGGTCTCCCTGGTTTCTTTTATTTAAAAACATAGGAAGTTGTTGGTTGAGAAAAAGCATTTCGGGGCGTTACTAACAGATCTATCAAAAGCATTCGATTGTTTTCTGCATGACTTTCTTATTGCCAAGCCTTCGGGTTTACACCAATCACTGTAAATTTAATCAAGTCTTTTTTGGCAAATCGTAATCAAAGTGTTAACATCAAAAATGACTATACTAGTTGGCTATCAGTCTTATTGGTGTTCCTCAGGGCTCTATCTGAGGACCTCTGTTGTTAAATATTTTTACCCATGATCTTTTCATTATCTTAGATGGAACGAAATTTGTAAGTTATGCTGACAACAATACACCATTTGTTGAGGACAATGATACTTTAAGTGTGATAGAAAAAGCAGAAGCAATTTCTTTGAAGCTTTTTGATCGGTTCTGTAGCAATAAAATGAAAGTTAATCCTGATAAATTCCATCTTCTTCTTTCATCAAGAAAAAACCGCATTGCCAATATATTTGGAATCTCCATTCAAAACACTAGTGTTAGGTATAACAATAGGCAGGGAATTAAAATTTGAAACACACATACATATATTAAAAGGGTAGTGTAACGCTCCTTTTATGGAAGAAATCGCTTCTTATTTGGAAAGCGAAAGTGAAATAGAATATTTCCTTGGTTACAGCGTCGTGGGATGCTGTGTGCAGCTAGTTAGTATTATTTGTGGAAAAACAAATAAAAAATCAGTGCTCTGAGTAGAATTTTTAATGCTATTTTAAGTTTTAATTCTTAATTTTTAATAACCCACCCACCATACTGATAACGTCACTTTGAAGTTATCTGTGGCAATATAAATATGGATGCAATCCCTTACTTTACTACTTTCTTATTACAGTATTATGATTATCATTGTTATTGTTATCTGGTTATTATTTAATATTATCATTTTACTATTGTCTATTGTTATATACTGATTTTTTTATATATTTTTTCTTCTTACTTTGTATTTTTAGTGTTAGGTTTATTGGCCGGTGCTTGAGGTACTATCCTCCTTGGGTCTTCTTTACCTTTTATAATCACTAACGCAGCCGATATATTTGGGATCTCAATTCCAAATACTAGTGTCCATGAGGGAGTTCTAAGGATAATACTTGACAATCAGTAACTATGGTGAATCCGAATAAATACATCTTATTCAAACCTATATTAGTAATACAATAAGAAAAACATACAAAGATAGTTGATATATTTCGTGCTACATTTAACACATCTTTCAGGCAAATGTTTCTTTATAAGAATGGTTGAATATGCGGAAATCTTCAACCTATTAAAAACAGTTAAAAAGAATTAAAAGCAATAAAACTTCAACAAAAATAATTTCAATTTATTTAACATATTATTTAGTTTAGTTAACATTTAGTCAACATATTATTTCGCCAATTATTTTACCTATCTGATATTTGTAAATAGAGTTTATGTTGTTACCTTTAAGTGTTATTTACTACAGATTTTATTTAGGAATATATTTTTGCTATTTCATTTTATTGTTTTGACTTTTATTAGCTGCAATGTCATTGTAAATTTTTCTTAATGTTAAATAAAGTGTTACTACTACTACTACTACTTAATTAACACCGTTAGTTGATATAACTCAGTTCCTCTTCAAACAGCATCTAATGGATTAAATATTGGGGTAATATTTTTTTCATCCTAGGTGCTATTCCATTATGCCTTTCTGCTATTATTTTAGTGTCAAGTAATATTTCTACAAAAATAGCAGATTGCAAATTCAGAAGTTAGCAATAAAGAGCCCCATAAAACAGCAGTGACAACACAACATTGAACACTAAGCCACTGCAACTCTTTCTGCACATTTTTGATGTAGTTTTCACAATGATCGCATCATTTGAAAAGTAATGACATGATTAATTTAACAGCAATCCAAGTTTAGAAGTTAAATAATGGTCTCTATGAACTCAGGACTTTGTCTTTACTTTACTCTTTGTCTTTACGCTAGTTTGGTTTAAAGGAAGTTCTCAAGGCATATTTCCACTATTAATATGGAAGTTCTCAAGGCTCAGATTCATAAAAAAGCTAATATCTTTTATAATTAATAATTTAAAGCTTGAATATTTGTATATCATGACCTCAGATTAATTAGATTATTAGGAATAATAGTTATTTTAACACTGAATGATTAAACTGAATGATTTTATTAAATATTACATTAAAAATCTTGGAAGCAAACTGTTTAATACTGCTGATAATTAATTTCCTGATTTATTTATTATTTATTTATTTTCAAATTTTTATATCCAAAAGTTTGAACATGTCATAAACAGCCTCTCTTAGCAATCAGAACAGAGCCTGTTTTGCAGAAGTTCAATTTCAAAAAAAGGCACAATTTTAATTTGAATCTTTTAAACAATTTCTCAGTGAAAAAACTAATCATAAATTATAAAACTGACAGGGGGCTTATTCGACATCCAAGATTTAAAAGTAATTCTAAAACATTGAAAAGGATGTTTACTTAAACGAAATAAAACAAAATTAAAAAATTAAAAAAATTTTGTTTTCTATTCCTCATACTCTATTACTCTTTCAACACTATTGCATCCATTTCTGAAGCATGAACGGGAAAAAACTCTGTTGACCAAAAGGAGGAGGGGGAATTTATTTAATAGATTTTCCTTTTAAGAGTGGGTTCCTTTTCGAAGAAGATACTTGATTTTTTGTCAGTTTTTGTCAGTTCACATAAACTCAGGATGTCCTTTTATAAAAGTACAGAGTTTAAAATAAAAATGAGCGTTAATCATTGTCCTGAAAACCTGTAGTGATTTATATCATTAAAACAACACAAAAGGCTGTCATTTATATAGACTGCATGTAAAATAAGATTTTTACTTTTATTTACTTATTTCTAAATGATTATAATAATTTATTTACTTATATTTACCTTTAACAAACTCAATGTAGACTTTCTACATTAATTCCTTCCATATTGATCACTCAATATAGTGATTTTGTTTTTATCTCTTCAAATCTACTGAAAACCTGTCTTTGTCGTAAATGTTAATGTTAATGCCGCCCACCATGGTTGGATGGCGAAGAAAATTTTGCATTCTGAATGCTCTAAAATGGCCATTTCAGCTATTTTAGATTGATTAAAATAGATCTTTCTCCATGTTGTTAGTAACACTAAAAAAGTAATAACCAAACAAAAACATAATCAGAGTCTCGTATTAATGAGGAAACTTTTTTACTTGATTCTTAGAGTCTTATTTTCCGTTTTGGTATTCAGAGCTTATATTTGAAAAAATAAAGTTCTTCTATGGCTTAAGAAACGTCCTCTTTCGATATTAGGAGCTTTTATTTGGAGGAATAAAGGCCTTCTATGACTTAAAAAACTTCTCTTTTTGGTATTCAGAGCTATGATTTGAAAAAATGAAAGTTTCTTAATTTTAACAGCATAGCAAAGAATTTCAAAACACTTGACATCTCAACAAACATTTTCATGATTTTGCAAAGTTTTATTTAGGAATGAAGGGTTTTCTCAAAGCATATAGCTTAACGAAGATGTCTTTTGAAGATTGGCAAAGCTGAGTTCAAATAGGCAGGCTTTACCCAAACATAGTACACAATTTTTCAAAGTTTACAGTGCAATTAAGTTTTGCTCTGAGTTTACAGTATAACAAAATATTCCTTGAAGTTTATAACACCTTTTTTAAACTTAATGAATTATAAACGAATTGTATAAATATGAATAAAAACATTTTTTGATTTTCCAATTTGAGAAAACATTTACACTGATAATATTATGCACAAGGAAATTAAATGAAACAATCATGAACTTTTTTTGTTTACTATAATTCACTTTAATTTTTGGCAAGTTATTTTGAGGAAAGGAATGTTTTCAAGACATTTTTATGTCTTGAAAGAATTATCAGATGGCTTTTAACTTGTGATTAAGTAAGAGAATAAAAATAGTTTATACATTATACATATTTCAAGAGTTGTTCTCAATTATTTTGTAGTTAAAAACATGAATGAAGTTATATTTATAACAAATATGGCAAAAGCATTTTTTGTGAAATGAGTATTTGACTGATCATAATTTGTTATGACTTAATGAGCTTTCGTGTCTACAACAACTTATCATAATTTGATCAGGAAGATCTGACCTCCCGTGGCTATTTCAAACACTGAAAGCTTGTTTCAATACATACCTTTATATCCAGCAGCTAGAACAATGACATCAATTGGTACACAGGCAATGATATCAGCAATAAAGTTTGTCCTAAAAAGGATTTAATTATCTTTCAACAGAAATAAGGTTTGCAAGATTTACATAAAATATTGAAACAAGCCCCCTAATTAGCTAGTTTACTTTTTCTTTTTTCTTTTTTTTTACAAAAAAAATGCTGCCAAAACAATTTCAGCTTGGTTTTTTCTATTTTGGGACAGCCATTCTGGACAGCAGTTTTATAGGCTTTTTGCTGCTACTATATTTATGAAAGATAAGATTCTGTTCTCTTGGGTATGATTTTAGGGTTCTTATTTTATTTATGAATTTTGTTAGATAAAAATTTGATCAACGTTTTTCGAAGCCAAATTTTGATATCAAACTGCCTATCCCAAACATGTGATAGCACCAGGAACAATTTTAGCCCTTTTCAGAGTCCGAATAACGAATGCTGCCCTTCAAGAAATATAGATGTTTTGTTGTTTCACAAGGAAAATTGAAAATTTGAAGAAAACTGTACCCTTTTTGGTCAAACTTGTGCCTTTTTTAGACATCTTCGGACCCTGTCCCCATTTTCTAGATTACTCTCTGAGCACATAACTGTTATAATGAAAAATTCAAAATTAATCTCAATGAGTACAACAGCAACTACCAATGATTACAAAGGTCCAGTATAGAAAAGATTACAAACTCAATCAAAATGGGACTCTTCTGTTATGCAAGGTCTTTCTGTTATTTCTATTTACATTCCTTTTTTTGAATGATTTTTGTAAAGAAAAAAATCTTCGAAATATCGAAACTGCAAAAATTAGTTCTGGAAATTTCTTATATAAAGACTGATTGACAAAAATTTGTTCCGCAACGTAAAATGTTTTTGATGTGTCAATCGCAAAAATTTGTTCCGCAATTTTTTCTGAACGCAAAAACTAATGCCCTTAAGGTATATTTTAATTGAAACAATGCTCAGCTGTGATAACCCCTTGACGTAAAAAACACAAGATTTTGATAACAATTTATCAGATATTGCAAATGAACTATTTACTTTAACAATAAACGGCAAATAAAAATAATGCATCATATAATTCTGATACAGCAATTTGGATATCTTTCATTTTGCTTGAACGATAAAAAAATCTGTGATATCAACATCGAAGAAAAATATACGACAAAGTATAGACTGGAATGTTGGTTGGTCTTGTTTTGTCTATCTATTCAGTCTGTTCAGTCTATTTACAATCTATTCAGACAATTTCGAGTAAAAACCATTGTCATTATTAAAACTCTTTTAAATCAATTTTAAACTTTCTCTTGGCTGAACAGTATGTACAAAAGAATGAAAAAAAAAATTCTACATTTTTAATACAGCAAGTTCTTCTTCAGTTTTTTTAATGGAAAAGCTTTGCATACAAAGATAAGTTTATTTTCTAAAAAAACACCTAATGCTCTGAAGGAGACCAAAGCTCTCCAAAGATGATTCTGACAAAATTATGATACAAAAATAATGGTACAAACTGATCACAGCATACAGTAAAACCTGTAAAAGATGGCTACTGTATAAAGCAACCACCTGTCTAAGAAGGACACTTTAAGTTCCCAAATGACCATTTTACATTGAAATGAACTTCTATAGCAAACACTTTTTTGGTTCTCAAGGGTGACCACCTTGCACAAGTTTCACTGTATATACCCTACTTGTTTTGCTAGTTTCAAATTTAGATATTCTTTGAGGACTAAGATAAGATTTTCAAGTACCAGTATATAACTTAAATTTGCACAAAAGCACTCAAGCAGTTGAAAAAGAGCATTAAAGGGATTCCGAGGTAAAAATATAAGTTGGGTCCATATGAAAGAAGAGAAAAAATCATCAACATTGTTTTTTATTTTAATTCAGTTTGACTTTTTGTTCTTGAGATATCTAAACTTAAAAATCTGTAACTTTGGAAAATAATGATGAATTTGCGATGTATATAGAAAATTACCTTAGTATTGAATACTAAATATCTCAGGTTATAATATCTTTCGAATTAAAAACTTTCACACTGATAGCAGGTTTTAATTATATAGTCAGTGCATCTAATCATTGCGCACTGCTTATAATTGCGCACCTTAAAAAAACTAGTTTATTTTCTTTAGAAACTGCTAAATCATATGGATTTTTTCACTAGAAAATACTATAACCTTCTTACCTCAACTTAACAACACTTACTTTATTACCACTTCTTTCTTCGTTTGCAAAAAACCATTTTTCATACGACATGCCAAAATCGTTTGTGGAAGCCGTTTTAAACTTTTTGTTAAAATCACTGCGCGGCTGTTCCTTGATTAATTTTTTTGACAGAAAGACCAGAAAAAGCCATCTTAAAGATAAAAAATTTGACCACGGCCATTACTTGTGTTTTTTTGTCAAAAATGTGTTTCTTGGCAACATTTTCTGACCTATCTAAAAACAGAAGTCGCTACAAATTGCGTATTTTTTTATTGTGTTGCCTTTTCTATATTCATTCTCAATAGATGAAACGTATGTAGCCTGGTTTAAATTTCGTATGTCAGTGGTTTTTATCTCCTTAATGTCTACATTTCAATAGCAAACTGTCTGTGCAAGATCAAATGACCCTTGCGCAGTTTTTAGAAGATTCTGATCTTGAAAGTTCTTAGAAATATTCCAATCTCTTTTAACTCTTTTCCAAGTTCATTTATTTCAAAAAAACTTTGTTGGGTCTGAACATAAAACGAAAAGGAGTCTTGAATTAGTGAATTAAAAATTATGATCGGAAAACTCTTTTGCAATTTAATTTTCCTTACTACATGTGTTCAAATTCATAAATTCTCATTCCAGAAATTATGTTTTAACCTGATATATTTAACATTCGAGATTGGGGTAATATTTCTATACACTACACAACATCACAAATTCTTCAACTATTTAGGAAAATTCCCTAAGTGACAAATCTTTAAACTCGAATATCTTGAGAATCAAAAATTCGAATCGAGATGAAATAAAAACTGGGGGTCATTATTTATTCTCCTCTATCATATTCTCCACTTTCCTCTTTCTCTCTCAAAATCCCTTTAATAATTCCATTTACTATAGTTTTTTAAGGCTTAATTTTTATTCGATGATAATGTCTCTATAACTTTGTTAGCTAGATTCAATGTCAAATCATACATATTGAATATAGCTTATTTTAAAATAAGCCTTCTTAAAAACAACTTATGTTTGCCTTCTTAAAAACAACTTATTTCTATTATTGAAAATCTTTGTGTTTGCAAAGAATTTATATTATACAGAGAGGAAAATATATTATACATTTTTTGAACAAATACTTTTTGAAAACTTTTTTTAGCCACGCTATAATGAGAACTAATGATGAGAACTATAACTGGTGTGCAGTACTTGTATGACTATCTATTTTCTTATCACAAAGATCTAAAGAGCGTCAGACGAGTTGTACTATTATATGAAAAACTTAGAAAAAATAGCTTTTGCTATTTTCAGGTTGATTGGGGGGGGGGGGGGGGAAAGGGCAAGATCTACACTCCCTCTTTGGTAATTTTACTATTTTAATGAATGGTCTATTAAATAAAATGAGTCAATTGTTTGTGATCAAGCATGAAGAAAGATATACCGATGAGACAATAAATACAGAAAATAAACAAAAAGTAAAGTACATAAAGTAAGGTCCAAAATACAGAAAGTACATAAAAACAGAAAACAGAAAACAGTACATAAAAACAGAAAGTAAATAAAAATCTTTTCAAAAACACATCTGTCATGTTTTCGATAAAATTAAACTAGAGGGTCAAGTAATAGGATCCATGCAAGATTTTTCTTTTCCTACCTATAAATTGTGATTTACATAATCTTTCAAAAAATTGAAAACAAAAATTATGATGCCATATTATAATTTTGTTACAATCATAAGTCATCCGTAGAAATTTGCGGGAAATGATAAACATAAGCAAATTAAATCAGGTCTTTCTTGATCAATTTCAAAAACTCATAGATATGAATATTGACATCAAGTGGGTATGTTTGACACCAATGCTTAAGCCTTGAGATTCACCTTCAGGAGTGAAGCTTCTTATATGGTAAAAATTATTCACTTGCATTTCAAAATAATAATAATCTATATATAATTTGCGTTGCGTGCGAATGCTAGCGCTAAAGGGGGAAAATTTACGCAGTCTGATTGGTTAAAAGAGCAAATTAATGTTTTCTATTGGCTGGAAAATCATTAAAGAATTACAACTAATCAGAAAACGTCAAAAATTTTTCGAAAGAAACCACTCCAATGTTCTTGATGATTTCTGTATGAAAGTTTTGTAAAGAAAACATGGCATAATTGCTATGTGGGAACTTTTCTATAATTTCGCCTGAGCTTTGCCTTTAGTGACCAAACTTGGTGAACGTATACCTCTAATGGCCCTACATATTTTGGGCCCAATTTTGACAGTTTGTTGCTATGGCAATGGCCTATGACATCAATAGAAGTTCAACATTAAAAATTCCTATAACGTTATCTGTACTTTGCCTATAGTGACCAAACTTGGTACACATATACATCATATAATTTCGAAAATCTTTAGGCTGATTTTTACGGTTGGTTGCTGTGGCAACGGCCTATGACGTCATTAAAATGTCCATTTAAGAAAACTTTTATAACTTCTTCTGTACTTTGCCTTTAGAGACCAAAAGCCTGTATATCTAAAAAATGATCCACCTATCCAACGACAACCTACCATGATGACATTATCAAAAGCCTGCATATATAAAAATGATCCACCTATCCAACGACCACCTAACACGACGTCATTGAAAAATTATTATGGTAGGTTGATAGGTGGATCGTTGGTCAAGTTTATTTATAGAGACGTATTCCAAAGTCTAACCCAACCTGTTGTCATGACAATGCCCTGGAACGATATTAAGAGCCAATTTCTGTAAGAGTGGGGCGATTTTGAGATGTCTTGATAGTAAAATTTTTTGTTTGCTTTCAATTTTTGATATGTTGTTTCATACTATTAGAAAGAAAAAATGTCAAAATTTTAAGGTCTAAA
>JANSTP010315805.1:0-16808 GCA_025330745.1 Cladonema radiatum | reverse complement strand
TATTTTTACCCCCTGTTCGCTTATAACTCGCCCCAGTCTTCAAAAATTATATCAAAGCCTATATTTTTTGAAAGCTCGATGTATTTCCTTTTTGAAAATATATACTTTTGTAGGGTTTTATTGTGATCATTGAGAGTTATTACAAGATATTTGAAATTACCTCTACCTTTGGTGGTTGCAGTTTGTGTGGAATGTCCATAAGGGTATGGACAACCCGCACAAACTTGTAACACCATGGAAAGATGCGCAAGCTTTTTTCAGGGGAAAGTTCCATTTGGGAAAATGCGCAGCGAAAAAAACTCTGAAAAATTGAGAAAAATCTAAAATATTTTCAATTTTTTGTTGGGAAAGCCAAAAATCTATCAAAAATAAATTTGGGAAAAAAGTCATTGCGGAACGCTTCAAAATCAGGGAAAAAGTACTGCGTCAAACCTCAAAAATATTTTGGGTGGGCACCAGCTCGAAAAGTTTGGCGGAACTGCACTTGAGGAAGTGCGCAAACAGCAAAATCAAGACTTTTGATCAATTTTCCTTAGCAACGAGCAAAAAATTAGCTAAAAAGTTGAAAAATATTAAAAATCTAGTTTCAGAAAATGTGTACTTTTCCCCAAACCCTTTGTGGTGGTTGGGAAAGTACTAGTGCTCAGTGTATTCATCATCACCTAGTTTAAAAACATATACCCTTTTTCATAGGAACACTTTTATAAGAACACAGGCCTTAAATTTCAGCAAAAATTAGAAAAAGTTAAGAGTAAACTGAAGCTTGTGGCTTGTGATTATAAAAAAAGAATGAGAAGACCAATTATTCTCCTATTTACAGAACAATATTGATTAATAACACTATTAACATTAAGAACAATGTAAGAACAATTTCTACATATTTTTCGTCTAAAAGATAAGAAGCGCCAGGCTCTGACCACATTTTATTGCTTCTTATAAAAAACAAATGGGAGCATGAAGTACGCTAAAACCCAGGAGTGTTAGTTTATATAGGCCACCAGATGATGTGCCTCAGCTCAACCGACGTTAATAAGTAAATAAAAAAAGAAAGAAAGAAAAGTGCTTTGCAACATTGCAAATTTTATGAAAAAAACTTGAATTGTCTGCAATTTACCAATGTAATTTCAAAATCTCTAAATTTTTTCAAATCCTGGCGTACCCACTTATCACTTAAATGAGATAGAAAAAAGATCACTATACTGGCTGGGTGTCTGCTGGTCTGGCCGAAGTAAAAATCAGGGTTTGCCAAGTAAACTTTGGCAAAAAATTGTTAATGCTGATGGGACAAAAATCTATAACTTTTTTCTTAGTTCATCCTTGTATGGCTAAACTTCAAGAAAGAAATAGATCATGAAAAATTTTGAGCGTATTTATTGAAGTATGCAAGAGATACGAGAGCCTGGTAGAAAAATATAATTATTAAGATTTTCTACCAGAGTGAGCCTAGCTTCTTTTACAGTTTTACCGACTTTCAGCTTAAATCTCCCCTTCTTTACCTGAGATCTTTTTCTGAATAGTGATACAGTATCTGTTACTGAATAGGATATATATAATCTGCAAGTGTCTCATTCCATCATCATCATTTTGAATTGATCTAATAAAGTTAAATATAAGACTAAGACAAGAAATCACCTGTAGCTACCACAATAGCCGAAGTCAAGATAAGACAGCTGACTGGTAGCTGTATTATATAACTAAACAAGTTTGTAAGGTGGCAATTCTCAGCCCAAAGCAAAAATCATTCTCTTAGACCACTAAAATATTGGCAGTTATTCACTAAGTAGCACGATTGAATGAGGACAACTTTCGACTGAGTTACCTATCTAATCAATCTACTTTCCTTCCTCGCTACTAAAGAAATATTGAAATAGAGGAAAAAGAAAGCACGAAGAAACAAAATCTATACTGTAGTCATTAGGATAACATTTACTTCTATGCTTCCCCTCGGAAAGTTCCTAGGGTGATAAGTATTAGTAGCTAGGGTACCTACTAGATCCAATATTAAATTTAAAGGCTTAAAGGCAAAGAAAACAGGTCACCACAAAGCTGGATTTGTGCTGTGTAGAATCTAATTTGTTTGTACCATTTTCCACAAGAAACACAAACAGGGATTTTCTTTTTTGAAGATTGAGTAACGATGAGTTGAATGTCTTCAACCCTCGCAATTTTAGGCACCACTGGAAATAGAATTGATAATTCCTCGTCAATGATTTCAAGGTCTTCAAAAATTATATTGTCAGGAATTTCGATTTCTGAATTTTCTTGCAGAGTAGATACTGATTCAGATATTTTCTGACTAAGACCTATGCACGTAGTTGTTACAAGGCTACGAACACAGAATATTTTAACCAATGACAAAAACGTAGATACCAAATAAACAAATCTTATTGGTTGATAAAAATAACGAAACTTAAAATGAAAATAGATTACATTTTAAGTAAATTTTTACAAACACGTGTAAACGACAATAGGTCACCTGGTTTTTCGACAGTCTCTGCAGCAGAACATCATGACAGTTGTCATGCCTTTCTCTTAATAGTTCCATGACCAGACTATGGATTCCACTTAAGATTATTGTGATCCTTTGCAACCAATGTCACCAGTATATCTAAGTCCTTTGCTTTCAACTTTTAACATTTAACTTATCTTTTTAACATTATGAATTCATAGAATCAGCCTTGAAATGAAATTTTAACAAAACTTATTGTACATGTTAACTTAATATTTCAGACCTGTTGGAATAGTTTACTGAGGTGGCAGATTTTCAGATACAGTCAATGGATGCAGCGCACAGATGAACAGATTTGCTGCACATTGACGTTGAAATAATCACCTCCCATCCTTTGTTTACAATACGGTTTTGTATTCCAATCTATTCTCAAAACGTCCAGAACGTTTGCAGCTCGTTTGACACGTCTCTATTATCGCTCGATCAAACTGACAGAACAATGTTCTTTAAAGAAATTAGAATTTTGTCTTTTGATGTCTCTGCTTGCAATCGTGCAATGATTGCGTCGCTGAAATTGAGATACTCTTTTCTAAACCTTTATAGAATATTTAAAATTCATTTGAAAATTTGAGTTCTCAGTTAACTCTGAGTTATTGTGAAATGTTTTTTATAATCAATCAGCTATACATTTCTTTTCCCCACTTGTACGATTTGTACATTTATATTGTATTTTTGATGTTTTAATAGTATATGTTGTAAACAATTTTTGAAAAATAATTTCTAAAGGTTTATGATCAGTTTCAATTTTAAGGTCCCTTCCGATTATTTAGTGATGCAATTTTTCAGTTGTGTGACAAACGGCTAAAAATTCTTTTTCTATGACAACATAATTCTGTTCAATTGGCATTAAAGTGAGTGAAGTAAAAGCAATAAGCATACCATCTTATAGTAACACCCGCTCTGTGCCGTAATTTTAAGCCTTGCACTGTTTTATCAAATCGTTATTCACATCATAATTACTGAAAATTGGTTGAACTGTTTAAAGCTGTTTCGTTTCAACATATGCCTTTTGTTTACGTCAGTCCATTGTCAATGATTCTTTTCCATATTAAGTTGCGAGAAGTTTTGATTGTCAGAAATTTTCAGCAAGAATTTTGATAGATAATTATAGCAACCTAAAAATCGTTGCACTTCAGTTACGTTCTTTGGTGTTTCTATCACCTTGATCGCTGTAATCTTTGATTAATCAGGTTTTACACTGTGGGCTGTAAGAATTTGTCCCATGAACTTTACCTCTGTCATTTGAAGTTTTGCTTTCTTCTTGTTGAGATCTTTCTCCCGACATCTTTTACGTAAATTTTCAAGTATTCACCATGCTTTTTAAGTGCTTCGGTGCTGAGTTCTAATAAAATTATGGGTCAACACGATTTTTCAACATTATCAGCAAACTTTAAGACTGGGAAAAGTGATTCATCAGAACTGTAACTATTTTCCGTGAAGTTTGTTGCATTACTCCTCATGTCGAATTTTTCTTTTTAACTCCCTAGCAAACAATACGATCATTTTTTACACTCTTTACCCCAAGCTTGACAATGTTTTTTACCAAACTCATTTTGTTGCAAAGTTTACATAAAATTTCTTTCAACTTTTGTTTTTTTATCTGCTCTTTTGTTAATATTAATGTCAACGTTTTAATTCCCTGTAGAATTAATTGTCTTTAATTGCAGTTCTGTTGTCTTTAATCAGCTTGCGTTTTTTATATTTTGTTCCTAATATCAAACGATCCTGTAGCAAGCATACTATCAAAAGTAGTGCTGAAATTACAAGATTGTGAAAGATGTCTTAATCATGTTAGCCATTGATTTAATGTTTCATTAGGACCTTCTGATCACACACATGAAAAAATTAAATTTTTCGTAAACTTCATTTCTGGTCGATTTAAACTAATTTCATAAAGCTGTTGACATGCCTGACTGTCCTTAATTTAAGTTTGAGATAAATTAATGGATTTTACTACCCATCGGCAGTGTGGTCCCACAACTGTTTGTAGCAAAGCTTCTTTTATTTACTCGTCTTTTTCTATACTCTCTGTTGCAATAATGTAGTCTTCCCATTGCTCTTTAAAAAGTTCCAAATGTTGGCAAGAATGACCCTTCACCCCCAAAAATGTGGTGTACTCAACAACAATAAGCGCACTACCCCACAAGATTGTTTCTCAAAATGTTTTGGCGGAACTATTCACAAGCCATATTTTCAGGATGCACTTCATCCACCAAAATTGTGGTCTAGACAGCATCAATATAATTCTTTCCTAAGTAACCTTAGTAAGGTATATAAATGAAACTGCTATCTTGAAAATTTCAGTTCTTTCACCAAATAAAAACTATGTTGAAAAATAAATAAAATTATACAATTTTCATTAAGAAATATATTGTTACACAGTTGTTACATCACCACAACCCCTGCATTGAGAATACCGTTAATAGTACAAATAGCGACATCGTAATATACAGTTCTTTTTTGTAGCTTCTAAACTGATTCCAGAATTGGCCCTAAGAGAAAAATCTATCATTTCTTACAGATATCTTCATATCTTGGTGGTGTAAGGCTATCTCTTCTACATGTGTCATATTGGTTTTTATTTTGTTTTATTAAAGTACCTCCGAAATTTGACAGTCAAATATTTGGATATGTAATTAAAATAAGGTTTTTCTTGCAAAGCACGATTAATACTCTGTTTATGAATGTATTCCAACGTTTCGAATGTTCTTAAAATTATTTCTTCATATGACGTATTTGAAACGCTGAAAGCCTTATCTACGTATGCTTCTGGTCTGTCCGGATATCTCGAAAAATGTAAATCTATTTGCTCTCCATGGTGATATTTAAATTCTTGACTAAAATAGGAAGCAAAGCGTTTTTCTTTGTCGCACAACCTTTCTGAGATCGTGTATTTAATATCTGTTATAATATTTTGTATTTTTCTAGTAAATCTATAAAGAAAATAAAATAAAGATATATAGTATATATTTACCCATTTTTCATCTGTCAGTTGAAAGTTTCTCTTCTCCATGTTTACAATTATACACATCGCTAATTCGTTGACACAGTTACTTTTATCAATATGATTTTCCTTAATTAGTTTCTTTGAAATTACCATCACCATAAAAAATACTCGCCAACTCATAGTGCCTTTCAGATGTACTAAGATATCATTTAGTAATATATATGAAGGATCGTCTCTTTCTGACATACTGTTTACCACATCAGCTATGACTTTAGGATAAAGAGTTGGATCTTGTTCAATTTTCTCTATTTTTTTCATTTAAAATAGATGATCCATCCATACCTAAATGCATCTTCTATTATTTTCATACTTTTAATTTTAATTGTCTATGTTTATTTTCTAAATAAAATAAATATTACTGAAACTGTTTATGAAATAGATTTTCAAAATTACTATACTCTATACTTCTCAAATTTCTTGGGGTAGTTGAAAATAAATTTGACATATTAATAAATGTACTTCCATATTTCCATTATATAAATTAAAATATTCTTTCGACCACTCTCCATTAAAAGGTTCTTGTATATGTTTTGTGATATAAACTACAGGATTAAAAATAATTTTTTGATATTTTGATAGTATACATTCTACAACTATTCTTATATCATTTTTTTTCCGTTTGAATAACTATTTTGTCTTGTGAATACTTGCTGATAACATATACAATTAATTCATTGTTTTTAAAGTTCCTTTCTGTAAACAACATTTTTCCAAAATATTTATATTTATATTTATTTATTATAATAGAATATTTATCGAATAACTAATTTCACTCATATTAACAAGTTTTTATCTCTCGCTTTTTGAAGCATTGTAATGTAAAGTTGTGAACAAGGGATGGTTTGATGCTATCTTTGTTTTATCTAATAAGTTAATTTTTTCCTTATTTTTAATACTGCTAATGCTAATTTCAACGTTATCACATTTGAATAAATTGTCTGTATTTTGAATGATATATATTATTTCCAATGTCTCTAAAAGAGTGTCAAATAATACATCATCGAGTTTGATTATATGTAGCCGGTAACGTATTTTTGAGGTGGTATCATATCTAGTCGATGTACACTTATGGGTCAAACAAAAATTATTACCATCTATTCTTTCTAGGTCATCTTCAAATCCAGGAATCATGTACTGAAACTAACCTTTCATTAGCACAAGGTATGTATCCAGGAATAAGATCGTGTAAATAAAATTTTCCATAAACTCTCCTCTTCTTTATAGCAAGGTGATTTACATGTGAATATATATACACGTTCATTACAAAACTTGCTATGAACAATTAAAACAGGGGTAATCTTCGAAAAACTCTTGCTGATACATCTGTTGAGGGGATGACATTTATCTGGTCTGACATTTGTACAAATGGAGGGTGATATTCGTCCGACTTCCATTCTTCTAAAGTTTAAGGTCTGTATAACAGCCCAAAATTTGTTTGGATTGGTTTGTATCTATTGAGTAAAAATCGCTATAATATATATCTACAAAATTTTTTTGCATTTGAAATTCTAAACAATACAAATTGATACATTCTGTAAATGGATCTATTTTATCACTGCTTTTACATATAATATATAAATCTTGATTTTCCAGATCAGTAGGAGCATTTTTACACCAATAAAACAAATATTTTAAATGTATTTTAATTTGAAAATGATCAAAACATTAACCTGAAATTCTTACATAATGCCAAACGAAATAGATTTTTTTTTAAATTATATAAAGGCAATTATCGGCACATTGTTTAAAAACAGCAAAGTTAGTTCTTCGATGAAAAACATGTATAGAATTAAGCCATTCGGAACAGTTTTCAGAATTGTTCTTTTTTTAGGATAATAGATTACAGAACATGTAACATCTTGCATAATGTTCTGCCGTTTTGAAGTCATTATTCTATGTTCAAATTTGTAATAATTTCTTTCATATAATTTGTTGTTTGTTGTATACAAATGAATATAAAATATGATATCATCAGTATCTCCATCTTTAATTTGTACAGCATATCGATGTAATCTCCACTTTTTTTAAATGTTGTTTCATGGATTATTCCTTCGTATGATTGAAAGTAGAAACGTTTTTTATTAAATTGTTCAAAGCAAATGTTCTGATCTTTATTTAAAATGTAAATACCAAGTTGGCAAAATTCTTTATTTGTATTCAAATTGTCAAAATCGCAATGGAACAATTTTTTTGAAACTTTATTAATCAGATTTACAAATGGATTTTTTTTTTAAAAATAGCTATAATCAATAAGCAAATATATTACAGGAAAAATCTAACTTATTACCAAATAAGTCATATAGACGTTCTTTGATCATTGATTCACAATATTCATTTAAAATAGCTTTATGTATACCTAAACATGGATCTAAACTAACCATTTATTTAAGAAAAGAAATTGGAGAATATTGACAACTGCGTAGGAAGTCAAGTAACTCTGAACGTAATTCAGGATTCAATTCTTTATATACTGAAGACAAATAATGCATTACAAAAATTGATGTTTTCCTCATGTTGACAAGTGAGTTTTAATTAAAAATGAGCATTTATTACGACAATTTATATTACGTACCATGACGTTGGTAATTCTTGAAAATGTTGTTATTAAATTTTATGAAGGTTCTACTCTACAAAACTGGCCATAAAAACGTGGAAAAAAATTATTTTCCGTTGAATATTTCAGCTTCTCGAATTCAGTATCCTTATTCTATACCCTATCATACAAATTTTCATCAGAGAAATGTATTTTTCATCTCTTTTGCATCGGATTTTTATTTGAAAATATCATTTTTCAATGATCAATAATTAAGGGTCTATTCTATAAAAACCATTGCAAAAGCGTTGAAAAAAATTCTTTTCCAAAGAACACTTTATATGTCTGACTTTAGCATGACTTATTTCTTCTATTCAAATAAACCTTTCATCGGAAATCATCGGAAAAACGTTTGTTTCATTGCTTTTTCATCGGATTTTTATTCAAAAAATATGATTTAACTTTCTGTCATTTCACGTCATTACGACATTACTAAACAGTTACTTTTTTGGTATAAATACTGAGCTTTTTATGTGAAAATCTAATCATTCACAAATAAATCTTTCAACGATACACAATATGGCTAGAATTGAGAAACTTGATTTTGATACTCTTCAACAATTAAATTGTTTTATCTTAATCGATTGGGTCGATTAAAAATTCTTTGGATTCACATGGCTTTATGTAAAGTGGTACCAAAAATATTTTCTTCAAAAAACCATAAAAACATATATGTTTAGGCAAAAAAGAAATAAAAATAAACGTTTAAACAAATAGAAAATACGAGTTAATGGCAAACAATAACAAACTTTTGAAATCTGTTTGTTTTTCAAACAAAGCATTCTTTACAAGATGACAGTCGATGAATGGAAAGTGTTTGGAGAATTCTGTCTACCAGGTGGACTTAAGATGGTTGAACAAATAATAGCAGATGAAAAAACAGAAAAAATTCAAGTTGGAATACTGAAACTCAATAATACGCCGGTTTTCAGTAATAAAAATATTCGATGGTGGTGAAGAAGAATTTTCGACCATTATGAATTCCAATTGAAACAACCATATGTTTGTATGTAATTAGAAGATAATTTATCTGCTTGCCAGAATGATTTCAACAAAGTAATTGAATATGTAGAATGGTTAGAAATGAAATATAAAGAAATTATATGGGAATATAAAAAAGGATTTTTTTTTTCAATTTTAAACATATTAATAAAATTGAGCACATTTTATTACTAATTGTTACCAATCTTCCAATGAACATTTTGACAACATATTTAGCCAATTCCCTTGAAGAATATCAAACCATTGGTGAAATGGAACTATGTTATGAATGGACCTTCTGGATCATTCAGGTAGAAAACATAACTTTCAATGATATTGGGGATGGTATTAGATATGTATCAAAGCTTTTTAGTTACTTCCGTTAAAGAAAAATGGAGGCTTATTAACATAATAGAAAGGTTGGCGTATTACCACAAAGAAAATATGGAAGAAACTTACGACATTATAAAAACTCTGTTGGAGCCATCGGCACCATCAACAAATAACCTATACAAAAATGAAAGTCCACCATTATACAAAGAAGCTGTAAAAGAACTGGGAATCGTTTCAATGACAGAAAAATTTAGCAATTTAGAAATATAAATAGGAGTACGTATTACAGATTTGTATGTGAATTTCTTATATTTCTCGTTATCAGATATTAGTAAATATAGAAATTATTATGGCTGACTTTAAACACGATGATAAAATCATTCTTTCTTTAATATAAACGCAGAAAGTTTTGAAAATGATACACCTTGTCATCATATCGCTAAGATTGTAAGATGTTCATATCCTGATACTTTAAAAAGAGAAGCAAATAATGCAGTGCCGGCAGTAAAATATGTCAACAGGGAAGATTTATTTGGTAAAGTATTAGACCCTCGTGAGTTAAGCGATATTGATTTAACCTCTGCTTTAACAGAAGGGTTCATTGATGAAAATTTCAAAAATATTGCCACTCACACTAAGTATTTCTATGAAAAAATTAAAGATCATCTTCGGGTCGACAGTTTAAGATATATGGTTCGAGAGACACTAATTATGGTTGATGAATATTTAAGGAAAAGAATAACTAAAAAAGATTTAGACCAACACTTTAAAGGTAATTAAGCACCCTTAGAAAAAAAATTTGGCAAAATTTTAAAAATGAATAATTTCTAGCTCAGTCCTTAGATAATAATGAGTTATTCCATCTCTGAAATTTTTATTGAAATTGTAAGTGTCGTTTTGAAGATATCAGCATTTGAAATCTAGGAAGGTTTGTTGTTTTTAATGGCCGCCATATTGAAAATCGTTACTTTTACTACTTTTTTAACATCACTTACACAGGTGAAAATAATTTATTTTTTGAAATGGTTTCCACGTGAGCGCTGATCTTATTGAGAATGATATGAGTACATTGGGTATAATATCAATAAAAATGTTTTACCAACTTGACAGATGTTTTTTATTATGGAGAAACCATCCAAAAACTAACATCAGATGAAGAGAAAATCAAGCGCTTAGTTTTAAGAAAATAGTTGTAGAAAATGCAAAAATATAGGGGCTTGTAACTCAAGAACTATATATTGAATATTTTTCACATTTTTACTCATGACAAAACTCATGATTATTTAGCGATTGAGCTAAAAATTATGCAGTTTCAAAATTTGACCAAATTATTTTTCTAAGGGTGCTTAATTAAGTGTATTAAGTACCTTTAAGGAGAGTGTAAATATGGAAAAAGATAACGTAAACCACAACCTTAAAAAAGTTATCATAAAATATTATATTATGCTTTATCAAAAAGCATATTATCAAAAAATAAAAAATAAAAAGTTTCGTTCACAGTATTGACTTTCTTATTACTGTCCCAATATGAAGTTATACACTTCCCCATTGGTGGTAAAAAAAAATAAAAAAATCAGTCGCTTTTTTAATTGTTTTTTTATATTTTGCCCAAAAAATGGCTTTGGTGGCTGCAGTTTGTGTGGAATGTCCATAAGGGTATCGACAACCTGCACAAACTTGGACCAACATGGAAAGATGCGCAAGCTTTTTTCAGGGGCGAATTCCATTTGGGAAAATGCGCAGCAAAATAAAACTTTGAAAAATTAAGAAAGATCAAAAATATTTTGAATTTTTTTGTGGGGAAAGCCAAAAATCGATCAAAAATGAATTTTTGAAAAATTCTCAAAAATATTCTCAAAAATATTGTGGTAGAAAGTGTGGCAGAACTGCATTTGAGGAAATGCGCAAACCACAAAATCAAGACTTTTGATCAATTTTCAATTCTTTCATTTTATCGTTTGATTTTTCAACAGGGCAATATTTATCGTCATACCATTGTTGTAAGCCTTCTTGGTATTCAAAAGGACATTTTACTTCTAATAGGCCAAGACCATGACAATCGCATTTTACTAATCAGTCTCGAGTAGCTCCTAGGAAAAGGAATTTTTTATTGAGATGTAATCCCCATTCTTTCAAAGACAAAACTTGTATGTTGTTTAGACATTATGCTAATAAATTCATTTTCAATACCATAAATAAGAGCTGGAACTCGAGCTTCTTTGTTATAATGCATAACAGTATTTAGAACTGTTTTACTTGGTTGCAGAATGTTTGTACCGAATGCCATTTCACTAACTTAGGCTGTTATTCTCTTGTGTCTGTGTACTTTCCAAATATCATTGGAGCTCTGCTCAGCTGTTGCCCTCCTCAAATTTTCTAACTGGTTTGAATAAGTGTTCCTGCAATATTCACTAAACAACTCTTTAACTTCTGAATTGAAACTATCAGGCTTATTTATTAACCGAGGCTGGTATAGAGAACTTATGGTTTAGGGTAATGTGTTCAGATCAGTTTTATCGCCACTGACAGTAAGTTCACTGTCGCAAAATTTTTGTCCGTCAACGAACAAAACCCCTAAATAGCAGACGAATCCCTGAATTAACGACCGAAATGCCCCTATTGTGAATGAAACCCCAAATATCTGAATTTTCCATACAAATCAAAATGTCCATAGAAATTTATTTTCAAGTTTGAATAGAACACATTACGCATAAAATATCAGAGAAAAAAATTGGATATTTTATCATAACATAAAAAAACTAACGCAAAAGTGATAACACACAAAGCAAAAGTTATTCTTAGATAAAAGTATTCGGATATTCGGGTACGTGATTTTCGAGATTCTGTGGGATACCCTTTCAATGTCAAAATATTGAGTAATCATTATTGCAAAGAAGCACTACGTTTTTTGCATGAAGAAATTAATATGGAAAATTCCTTTGCTAGGTAAATTTCTGTTCCATTTACTTTTACACTTAGGCAGCTGAACTTTTTTTACTTCCTTAGTTTTTTGATGATATTTACAGCTATGTAGAGATAATGCAGTCTTCAGGTGCAAAGGCAAGTGATATGGAATTACTTTGCAATTTTGGTCAAAAAGAAAGGTATCATATTCATTTTCTTTACTTTTATTATTAATAGCTACAGCCTAAAGCATGCGTCTCTCATAACGTCCTTAAAATATTGAGAAGGTTTCATATTTTTAGATTTGGGTTTTGAACCTAATTTCACTTTACTGTGTATGTATTAAATGTATGCAAGAAAAATATTTTCGATAAAAACTTCATTTCAAAAGTTTTTTTTGTAACTTAGAGCACATGATTTCCTTAGAGGTGTTAAAAATTAGTCAAAATATCCCTCACCCAGTTCTCGTCAAAGCACCAATCTTGGTATGTGCTATATTTTTTTCATTCTCAAATTGTCATTGCTGTAGTTTTATATACTGGTCGAGACATATTCTTTTGTTTTGGAATGGCTTTGGCATTACTACAATAATCTTGATCTTTACACTCTCAAACTTTCAACACAGGAAGTACTCTCAGTAATGATAATTTTCAAATATTAGTATCTTTGTGACAAACTAACTATATATTTGTTATTGCATTTAATTGGAAACAGTAAGTAAATTGGACAAATTAAGGTTTTTGTGAGAATCAAAACTAGGTACTTTCGTAGGTAATTGCTAGTTTTCGTTTTCAATTTCACAAGTTTTGTTAGAGTTTAATATTAGAATAGTTGGTCTTAGAATTTTAATGACATAGACACAACAGAAACACCTGATGAAGAAATGGAAACTGAAACATCAGACCAACAAAATGAACCTCCGATAGAGGAGACAACAGTGGAAGAAGTAGAAGATGATGCAGAAGTAGTCAACGAAACAGAAGAAAGACAAGGCGTTGAAAGACAATTATATCATATCATATTTATGATTTTACAGTAAAACCTCCAAATAGCAGACACCTACAGGTCTTAATAAAAGTGTCCGCTAAGTGGAGGTGTCTGCTATATCGAGGATTTTCAAAAAGTTGAATTTGTGTAGACTTTTAACTGTGATATTCAATCTGCCGCGCTATTTAAACGTTTTAGGACAAAGAAATTGGCCAAAGCTAGTGTGGAAGTTACCCCAGGAGAATATACATTTGATGGGAACAAAAAAGTCATTGAATGACTGAAGAAAGAGATATCGAAAATTGATAGGAATAAAGAGGGAAAGTTAGCAAAATGCTAAGAATAACCTTATTACTCTTTTAAGAGATGAAATATTTTCTCAACATTTGTTTTCATTTCTTGTCGTTTTCATTTTTTTACCTGTCGGCAATTCAGAGGTAATTTTCACTAAGAAAGTTCAAATGGGACTTGATTTTTCCGTCCCCTCATGAAAAGTGTCCGTTATTACTGTCCGCTATACAGAAGAATTTTTATAGCAAAAATTTTGGGTCTTCATCAATCAGTCCCTCATTCAGAGGTGTCCGCTGTATGGGATGTCCGCTACTTAGTGGTTGCACTGAATTTTTATTTGCCTTGGATGCAGATATACCATTAATAATACCCTGGAACAGGCTATTTTCCCTCTTTAGGTCAAGAAACAAATGAGGATGTTGAGTGGATGGCAAGTACATTTTCATAAAAATATAGTAAGAAAGATACGTTTTTGTACAGAGATGAAAATTGCACATATTCATGTTTTTAAACTTAATTGTTAATCCTTATTTTAGAATCTGGAAGAAGGTACGTTTGGTGAAAAGTGGAAAGCATTAAAAAGAATATGGATAGCATTTTCAGCTGAAGAAAGGGTAGTATGTTCCCATTCAACGCTGTTTTTACACTGCTGGGAAATTATTGTTTTTTATTTATGGTTTTCTTTCTTCAAAAAGATGTATAATGCAGAGGTGAAAAATTTCAAAGTAGACATGAAATTCAAGTCATACCGAAAGCAATTTACTCTAATCAAAAGGCTTGAAGAGCATGGAAAGAGCTGTGGGAAGCAATCGAATTGTCAAATATGCTCAAAAACGTATGCAAGCAAAAATATTTTGAAAGGGCATATTGTGGGAAAACATTCAAAATCTTTTGAATGTTCGATTTGTAAGAAAATTTTGGTATGTTTAGTATGCAACTCAAACGACATTCTAGACATATGTACCATTTGTGCACGGATATGGTAGATATGTCTTATTTTGGTTGGGTGTCGTCCTTTTTGGGTCAATATTTTATGGTTTAGATAATTTTGTCTGGGTGTGAATGTGTGTTAGATTTCTTCGTTTGAATGCGGGTGGCTTTAGCATTTTTTTGGCTAGCTACAACTATGCACAAAAACTATGAGAAAATTTAAAGCTTTTTCTGTGAAAATTGGCACCACAAGCCGTTTCAAAAAGAATAATTATTTACTTTCACACACAGCGATTTATTGTGCAAATTATCTATATGAGGCTTGAGCCTTGGGCTCCAGGGTGAGTGGATGAAAAACACCCAACGCCCATCTTAGGTGTTTTTGAAGACCTTCCATGTGGTGTTACAGAGAAAATGCGATTTCCGAGGTTCATTGTTGAAAACTGACATATTGAAATTGAAAGTAAAGTATGAAAACATGCCAATTTCTCAGTTTGTCTCAAATATTTTTGAACCTAATTGTAGGGGAGGGGGCAAGTGTTGCATTTTTTGGCTGTGTGGTGAATTCATATGCTGAGTATGAGTAGGTATGGGTTGGTTTTGGTGTATGTGACATTTTGTGGCTGTTTGTGGCTTAATATGGGTGGCTATGGCATTATTTTTTGGATCGATGTGGGTGGGTGTAACCTTTTTTGGCCAGGTGTTGGTGGGTAAAACTAATTTTTTGTAGAAGCTTCATGTGCATTTTCCTACCACAACTACCATCACCACTCTCACTGCTCTCAATATTTATTAGCCAGAATAAAATTAAGCTGATTATTTATTGGTGAAAATGGGTGGTAATGTAAACCTTTTTGTCACTAAATTTCAGTTGTTGGACAATCGGGTAGTCGATAAAACAATATGTCTGACAAGTGGGTTGCCCAAAGTCTGAACTGAATTCATTTTTTGCCAGACTAATGAATGAGATGTTGGATAAATAGATTTGGGCCTAGTGGAATAGCCACGCCTCTAAAAGTTGTTTCAACTACGACGTTAGGCGACAATGGCATTGGTTCAGCGTGAAGATTTAATTTTGTGACCGAACAGCATCTGTTTTAAAATTCATCACATCTTAAATCTATTTTCAGGTTTGCAGTAGAGTGTTGGATAAAATTATCTTCTCATCCGCTCCCCCATCAACTTTCGTTACAGTAAAAAAGTCATGCCCCCTTTTGACTTTCAATAGAATTTATTTCGGAACATTTTGGTCAAGTTTCAGGTCCATAACCCCTGAGGAGTCAAAGAAATGCCCATGTTTCTGTATATAACACAATTTTGTTTTTTTCTTTCTTTCTTTTTTTTTTTTTTGACCGAAAACACCAAAACAAGCAACATTATTTAAAATACTTGCATTCAATCTTTGATCTTAATTTTACTACGCTTTTGTTGTCATCAAAGTGTCTTGGCACAATGTTAGATAATTTTTGATGATGTCTTCAAGTTTTCATTTTTCTCAACCATGCATATCCTAAATCACTAAAAAGCTGCCATTTGTGGTGACCTCACTATTTTTCTGTTAGGTTAATGATGCTGATTTTGGCACTTTTATTCAAATTCGCATGTTGTCCTACCATTATACTGAGTTTCGTCAAGTTTCATTAGGCATATTAAGTTCTAGGTAGAGGGAAGAGGGTAATTTACCCTCGACCCTATAACAGCACCCAAAGAAGTCCACCCGGGTTAATGGCTAATGGATTAATTTTATAAATCTTGCAGAAAAAATGAACCGATTTACAATTGGGCCAGGACTATATAAACAATTACTAAATATGATTACATTACATAATTTGATTATAGTACAATACTTTATGTGAAGAACTTTTACAATACATGTTTTTAAACCCTATGAAAGCTTATATCAGTTATAATTCTAGATTCTTTGCCTTTATCAATATTTGATTACATTTAACATAATCATGGTCACTGGTTTAAAAAATGATTTTATGCGTTTGTCACAATTTTTCTCAAAAACACGATACTTTACTAACTTTCGACATTTTTGCTAAACTTTGACAAATTTACCCTCTGACAATTTTTTTCTCTTTGAATTTTTGGAGTTTACAGGATTACAACACATGGTGTAAGTACGATCACAAAGGCTGGATTGAAATTATCAGGAATAGAAAGAAATATAGGAAGCTAATATGAGGTCCAAAGTCCCAAACTGGTGTCCAAATTTAGGCACTGTGAGGGAGTTTTTTTTTTTTTTTTTTTTTTTTTTGGGGGGGGGG
>JANSTP010315694.1:0-16820 GCA_025330745.1 Cladonema radiatum | reverse complement strand
GTTTAAGACTGTTTAAACAGCTTCTAACATATGTGAAGCCAGTTTAAAAGCAATAAAACAGCTTAAAAACGCTTCGCAGCGATGTTAAACTCAATAAATCATCCTTAAACGTGTTTTTAGCAGGTTTAGACGTATTCTAAAGACTTTAAACATTGTTAGAGACAGTGTAGAAATGTTTGAAAAGCTTCTAACATATGTGAAGCCAGTTTCAAAGCAGTAAAACAGCCTTCAAACGGTTGGCAACGCTGTTAAACTCAATAAAAAGAATATAAACAAATTTTTGGGTGATAAAACATTGTAGAACTGTTTACACAGCTTCTAAAATATGTGAATCCAGTTTAAAAGCAGTAAAGCATCCTCAAAACGCTTGGCGACTTTGTTAAGCTCAATAAAGCGGCTTTAAACGAGTTTTCAGGTAATTTAGACGTATTTAAAAGCCTTTAAACATTCTTACAGTTAGTGTAGAACTGTTTAAACAGCTTCTAACATATGTGTAGCCAGTTAAAAGGCAGTAAAAGAGCCTTAAAATGCTTTGCGATGCTGTTAGACTCAATAAAACGTCTTTAAACGTGTCTTTGGCCAATTCAGACGTGTTTAAAAGCCGTTAAACATTGCTAGAGACAGTGTAGAATTGTTTATACAGCTTTTAACATGTGTGGAGCCAGTTTAGAAGCAGTAAAAAAGCTTTAAAACGCTTGGCAACGCTGTTAAACTTAATAACACGGCTTTAAACGTGTTTTTGGATGATGATTTAGACTTATTTAAAAGCCCTTAAACATTGTTACATTACAGTGTAGAACTAGTTAAACAGTTTCTAACATATGTGTACCCACTTTAAAAGCAGTAAAGCAGAATTAAAACGCTTGGCGACGCTGTTAAACTCAATAAAACAACTTTAAACGTGTTTTTGGCCGATTTAGACGTATTTCTAAGTGTTTAAACATTGTTAGAAACAGTATAGAAATGTTTAAACAGCTTCTAACAGGTAGATCCGAGTTGGACCTATTTAAAAGTCTTTAAAGATTGTTAGAGACAGTGTGGAACTACTTAAACAGCTTCTAACATATTTGAAGCCAGTTTCAACACAGTAAACCAGCCTTTAGACGTTTTGTACGCTGATAAACTCAATAAAACGGCTTTAAACGTGTTTTTGGCTAACTTAGACGTATTTAAAAGCCTTTAAGCATTGTTAGAGACAGTGTAGAACTCTTTAAACAACTTCTAACAGATTGGCACCCAGTTTAAAAGCAGTAAAAACAGCTTTAAAATGCTTCGTGACGCTGTTAACTCAATAGAACGGCTTTCAACATAGGTTTTGATGATTTAGACATATTTTGAAGTCTTTTAACATTGTTAGAAACAGTGTGGAACTGTTTAAACAGCTTCTAACATATGTTAAGCCACTTTAAAAGTAGTAAAGCAGCCTTAAACCGCTTGGCGACTTTGTTAATTACAATAAAACGTCTTTAAACGTGTTTTTAGCTGATTTAGACGTATTTAAAATCCTTTAAACATTGTTAAAGACAGTGTAGAACTGTTTATACAGCTTCTAACTTACGTGAAGCCATTTTAAAAGCAGTAAAACAGCGTTAAAACGCTTGGCGACGCTGTTAATTACAATAAAACGGCTTTAAACGTGTGTTTCGCTGATTTATACTTACTTAAAAGCCTTTAAACATTGTTAGAGAAAGTGTAGAACTGTTTAAACATATTCTAACATATGTGAAGCCAGATTAAGCGCAGTTAAACAGCATTTAAACTCTTCGCGCCGCTGTTAATTACAAGAAAACGGCTTTAAACGTGTGTTTTGCTGATTTATACTTACTTAAAAGACTTTAAATATTGTTAAAGACACTGTAGACCTGCTTAAACAGCTTCTAACATATGTGAAGCCAGTTTATACGCAGTAAAACAGCATTTAAACGCATCGCCACACTGGTTTTATCAATGACACGGATTTAAAAGTGTTTTGGGTTGATTTAAACGTATTTAAAAGCCTTTAAACAGTGTTAGAGACAGTGTAGAACTGTTTAAACAGCTTCGAAGATATGTGAAATCAGTTTAAACGCCCTAAAAGAGCCTTAAATTGCTTCGCAACGCTTTTAATCTCAATAAAACTGCTCTAAACATGTGTTAGGCCGATTTAGACTTATTTAATAGACCTTAAGCATTGTTAAAACAGTGTAAATCTGTTTAAACAGCTTGTAACGTTTGTAAAGCCAGTTTAAACCTAGTAAAACGGCTTTAAAACGCTTTGCGACACTGTTAAACTCAATAAATCGACTTTAAAGGTGTATTTGGCTGATTTGGACGTATTTGAAAGACTTTTTACATTGTTAGAGACAAGGTAAAACTGTTTCAACAGTTTCTGACATATGGGAACCTAGTTTAAAAGCATTAAAATAGCTTTAAAACGCTTCGCACCAATATTAAATTCAATAACACCGCTTTTAACGTGTTTTTGGCTGATTTAGACGAATTTAAAAAAAGTCTTTAAACATTGATGGAGACAGTGTAGAACTCTTTAAACAGCTTCTAACACATGTGAAGCCTGTTTAAAAGCAGTAAAACAGTCTTAAAACGATTTGCCACACTGTCAAATTCAATAAAACGCCTCCAAACGCTTTCTTGTATGATATACACGTATTTAAAAGCCTTTAAACATTGTTAAAGACAGTGTAGAACTGTTTAAAAGGCTTCTAACATAAGTGAAGCCAGTTTAGAAGCAGTAAAACAGCTTTAAAATGCTTCGCGACGCTGTTAAACTCAATAACACGGCTTTAAACTTATTTTTTGCTATTTTAGACGTATTTCAAAGCCTTTAAACATTGTTAGAGACAGTGTGGAACTGTTTAAACAGCTTCTAACATATGTTAAACCACTTTAAAAGCAGTAAAACAGTCTTAAAACAATATGCGACACTGTTAAACTCAATAAAACGTCTCCAAACTATTTCTTGGATGATATACACGTATTTAAAAGCCTTTAAACATTGTTAAAGACAGTGTAGAACTCTGTAAACAGCTTCTAACATGTGTGAAGCCAGTTTAAAGGCAGTGAAACAGCTTTAAAACGCTTCGCGACGCTGTTAAACTCAATAATAGGGCTTTAAATGTGTTTTTAGCTGATTTAGACTTATTTAAAAGCCTTTAAACATTTTTAGAGACATGAAAGAACTATTTAAACCGCTTCTAACATATGGGAACCCAGATTAAGAGCAGTAAAACAGCCTTAAAACGCTTTGCGACACTGGTAATTTCAATGAAACGGCTTTAAATGTGTTTTTTTCTAATTTAGACGTTTTTAAAAGCCTTTAAGCATTGTTAGAGACAGTGTAGAACTCTTTAAACAGCTTCTAACATATGTCCAGAATGTTTAAAAGCACAAAAGCAGCCTTAAAACGATTTGCGACGCTGTTAAACGCAATAAAACGGCTCTAAACTTGCTTCTGGATGATATAGACGTATTTAAAAGCCTTTAAACATTGGTAGAGATAGTGTAGAACTGTTTGAACAGCTTCTAACATATGGGAACCCAGTTAAAAAGCAGTAAACGCTCTAAAAACGCTTCGCAACGCTGTTAAACTGAATAAAGCGGCTTTAAACTAGATTTTACCCGAGTTAGACGTATTTCTAACAGTTTAATTATTGCTAGAGACTGTGAAGAACTGTTTATAAAGCTTCTTACATATGTGAAGCCAGTTTAAAAGCACTAAAACAGCCTTAAAAGGCTTCAGAACGCCGTTTATCACAATAAAAAGGCTTTAAACGTGTGTTTGGCCGATTTAGACAACTTTGAAAGCCTTTAAACATTGTAAGAGACAGTGTAGAACTGTTTAATCAGCTTCTAACATATGTGAAGCCAATTTAAAGGGAGTAAAACAGTATTTAAACGCTTCGCGACGCTGATTACCCAAATAACACTGCTTAAAAAGTGTTTTTGGATGACTTAGACGTATTTAAAAGCCTTTAAACATTGTTAGAGACAGTGTAGAACTGTTTTAACAGCTTCGAACAAATGTGAAACCAGTCTAAACGCCATAAAACCGCCTTAAAACGCTTCGCAACGCTTTTAAACTCAATAAAACGACTCTAAACTTGTGTTTGGCCGATTTAGACTTATTTAAAAGACTTTAAACATTGTTAGAGACAGTGTAGAACTGTTTATAAAGCTTGTAACATTTGTAAAGCCAGTTGAAAACTAATAAAACAACCTTGAAACGCTTGGCGACGCTGTTAAACTCAATAAAACGGCTTTAAAAGTGTTTTGGATGATTTAGACTTATTTAAAAGTCTTTAAAAATTGTTAAACTGCTTCTATCATATGTGAAACCAGTTTAAAAACAGTAAAATAGCTTTAAAACGCTTTGCAAAGCTTTTAACGTAAATAAAACGAGTTTAAACGTGTTTTTTCGCTGATTTAGACGTTCTTAAAAGCCATTAAACATTGTTAGAGACATTGTAGAACTGTTTAAACAGCTGCTAACATGTTTATAACCAGTTTAAAAGCAGTAAAACAGCCTTAAAACGCTTTGCGACGCTGTTAAGCTCAATAAAACGACTTTAAACGTGCTTTTTCGCTGAATTAGACGTATTTAAAAGCCTTTAAACATTGTTAGAGACAATGTAGAACCATCTAAACAGCTTCTAACATATGTCCAGCCGGTTTAAAAGCAGTAAGATAGCTTTAAAACCCTTTGCGACGCTTTTAAACTCAATTAAACGGCTTTAAATATGTTTTTCGCTGATTTAGACAAAGTTAAAAGTCTTTAAACATTGTTAGAGATAGTGTAGAACTGTTTGAACAGCTTCTAACATATGTGAAGCCAGTTTCATAGCAGTAAAACAACCTTGAAACGCTAGTCGACGCTGTTAAACGCAATAAAAACAAATTTAAACGAGGTTTTGGATGATCCAGACTTATTTAAAAGCCCTTAATCATTGTTACAGACAGTGTAGAACTCTTTAAACAGCTTCAAACATATGTAAAGCCAGTTTAAAAGCAGTAAAACAGTATTAAAACGCTTTGCGACGCTGTTAAACGCAAAAAAAACAAATTTAAACGAGGTTTTGGATGATCCAGACTTATTTAAAAGCCCTTAATCATTGTTAGAGACAGTGTAGAACTCTTTAAACAGATCCGAACATATGTAAAGCCAGTTTAAAAGCAGAAAAACAGAATTAAGACGCTATGCAACGCTGTAAAGCTCAATAAAACGGCTTTAAGTAGTTTTTGGACGATTTGGACTTATTTAAAAGACTTTAAACATTGTTAGAGACAGTGTAGAACTGTTTAAACACTTTTTAACATATGTCCAGACAGTTTAAAAGCAGTAAGATAGCTTTAAAACCCTTTGCAACGCTTTCAAACTCAATAAAACGGCTTTAAACATGTTTTTCGCTGATTTAGATGGATTGAAAAGCCTTCGAACATTGTTAGAGACAGTGTAGAACTGTTTAAGCAGCTTTCTATATATGTAAAGCCAGTTTAAAAGCAGTAAAACAGCCTAAAATCGCTAGGAGACGCTGTTAAGCTCATAAAAACATCTTTAAAAGTGTTTTTGTATGCTTTAGACTTATTTAAAAAGACTTTAAACATTGTTAGAGACAGTGTAGAACTGTTTAAACAGTTTCTAACATATGTGAATCCCAGTTTAAAAGCTGTAAAACAGCGTTAAAACGTTTTGCGACGCTTTTAAACTCAATAAAACGAATTTAAGTGTGTTTTTAGCTGATTTAGACGTATTTTTGAGTGTTGAAACATTGTTAGAGACAGTGTAGAACTGATTAAACAGCTTCTAACATATGTGAACGCAGTTTAAAGACAGTAAAAGTCTTAGAACGCTTTGCAATGCTGTTAGACTCAACAAAACGGCTTTAAATGTGGTTTTGGCCAATTTAGACGTATTTAAAAACCTTTAAGTATTGATAGAGATAGTGTAGAACTGTTTAAACAGCTTCTAACATGTGTGAAGCCAGAATTTAAAAGCAGTAAAACAGCCTGAAAACGCTTGGCGACGATGTTAAACTCAATAACACGGCTTTAAATGTGTTTTTGGACGATTTTGACTTATTTAAAAGCCCTTAAACATTGTAACAGACAGTGTAGAACTGTTTAAACAGCTTCTAACATATACGAACCCAGTTTAAAGTAGTAAAACGGCTCTAAAACGCTCCGCGACGCTGATAAATTCAATAACACGGCTTTAAACGGAGGTTTCGTTGATTTAGACTTATTTAAAAGCCTTTAAAAATTGTTAGAGACAGTGTGGAACTGTTTAAACAGCTTCTTACATATGTGAACATAGTTTAAATGCAGTATAACAGCTTGAAAACGCTTCGCAACGCTAGTAAGCTCAATAAAACAACTTTAAAAGTGTTTTTCGATGATTTGGACTTATTTAAAAGACTTTAACTTTTGTCAGAGACAGTGTAGAAACCTTTAAACAGCTTCTAACATATGTCCAGCCAGTTTAAAAACAGTAAGATAGTTTATAACCCTTTGCGACGCTTTTAAACTCAATAAAACGTCTTTAAACGTGTTTTTCGTTTATTTTGATGTATTGAAAAGCCTTTAAACAATGTTGGAAACAGTGTAGAACTGTTTACACAGTTTTCTACATATGTAAAGCCAGTTTAAAAGCAGTAAAACAGCCTAAAAGCGCTAGGCGACGCTGTTAAGCTCATAAAAACAGCTTTAAAAGTCTTTTTGTTTGCTTTAGACTTATTTAAAAGACTTTAAACATTGTTAGAGACAGTGTAGAACTGTTTAAACAGTTTGTAACATGTGTGAACACAAGTATAAAAGCTGTAAAACAGCGTTAAAACCCTTTGCAACGCTTTTAAACTCAATAAAGCGTCTTTAAACGTGTTTTTCGCTGATTTAGACGTATTGAAAAGCCTTTAAACATTGTTAGTGAGAGTGTAGAACTGTTTAAACATCTTCTAACATATGTAAGGCCAGTTTAAAAGCAGCAAAACTGTCTTAAACGCTTGGCGACTCTGTTAAATTCAATAAAGGGGGTTTAAACGTGTTTTTGGCCGATTTAGACGTATTTCAAAGCCTTTAAATATTGTTAGAGACAGTGTAGAACTTTTTAAACAGCTTCTAACATATGTGAAGCCATTTTAAAAACAGTAAAAAAGATTTAAATCGCTTTGCGACACTGTTAAATTCAATAGAACTGCTATAAACGTGGGTTTTGGTGATTTAGACATATTTTGCAGTAACATTGTTAGAGACAGTGTAGAACTGTTTAAACAGCTTCTAACATATAGAAACCCAGTTTAAAAGCAGTAAAGCAGCTTTAAAACGCTTCGCGACACTGTTAAACTCAATAAAACGGCTCCAAACGTTTTTTTGGATTACTTACACGTATTTAAAAACCTTTCAACATTGTTAAAGACAGTGTAGAACTTTTTAAACAGCTTCAAACATATGTAAGGCCAGTTTAAAAGCAGCAAAACTGTCTTAAACGCTTGGCGACTCTGTTAAATTCAATAAAGGGGGTTTAAACGTGTTTTTGGCCGATTTAGACGTATTTCAAAGCCTTTAAACATTGTTACAGACAGTGTAAAACTTCTTACACATCTTTTAACTTATGTGAAGCCACTTTAAAAGCACGAAAACAGCTTAAAAGCCCTTCCCGTCGCTGTTAAGTTTCATTAAATGGCTTGTAACGTGTTTTTGGCCAACTTAGACGTGTTTAAAAGCCTTTAAATATTGTCAGAGACAATGAAAACAGCATCTAACATATGTCAAGCCAGTTTAAAAGTAGTAAAAGAGCCTTAAAACTCTTCGCGACGGTGTTAAACTCAATTAAGCGGCTTTAAACGTGTGTTTCGCTCATTTATACTTAGTTAAAAGCCTTTAAACATTGTTAGAGACAGTGCAGAACTGTTTAAACGGCTTCTGACATATGTGAAGCCAGTTAAAAAGCAGTAAATCAGCCTTAAAGCGCTTAATGACGCTGTTAAACTCAATAAAATGGCTTTAAAGGTGTTTTTGGCTGCTTTAGACGTATTTAAAAAAAGCCTTTAAACATTGTTAGAGACAGTATAGAACTGTTTAAACATCTTCTAACACATGTGGAACCATTTTAAAAGCAGTAAAACAGCTTTAAAACGCTTCGCGACGCTGTGAGACTGAATAAAACGCCTTTCAAGGTGTTGTTGGCTGATTTAGATGTGTTTCAAAGCCTTTAAATATTGTTAGAGACAGTGTAGAAGTTTATAAACAGCTTCTAACATATGTGAAGCCATTTTAAAAACAGTAAAAAAGATTTAAACCGCTTTGCGACACTGTTATATTCAATAGAACGGCTATAAACGTGGGTTTTGTTTATTTAGACATATTTTGCAGTAACATTGTTAGAAACAGTGTAGAACTGTTTAAACAGCTTCTAACATATAGAAACCCAGTTTAAAAGCAGTAAAGCAGCCTTAAAACGATTTGCGACGCTGTTATACTCAATAACACGGCTTTAATTTTGTTTTTGGATGATTTAGATGTACTTAAAAGCCTTTAAACATTGTTAGAGACAGTGTAGAACTTTTTAAAAAGCTTCTAACATATGTGGAGCAAGTTTAAAAGCACTAAAACAGTCTTATAAGGCTTCGCAACGCCGTCCAACTCAATAAAACGGATTTAAACTTGTGTTTGGCCGATTTAAACGTATTTGAAAGCCTTTAAACATTGTAACAGACAGTGTAAAACTGTTTAAACAGCTTCTTACATATGTGAAGCGATTTTAAAAGCAGTAAAACAGCCTTAAAACGCTTTGCGACGCTGGTTACCTCAGTTAGTTGATTTAGAGGTATTTAAAGGCCTTTAAACATTGTTAGAGACAGTGTAGATTTGTTTAAACAGCTTCGAACATATATTAATCGAGTTTAAACGTCGTAAAACAGCCTTCAAACGCTTTGCGACACTGTTAAATCAAATGAAACGGCTTTAAACGTGTTTTTGGCTAATTTGGACGTATTTAAAAGCCTTTAAGCATTGTTAGAGACAGTGTAGAACTATTTAAACAGCTTCTAACATATGTCAAGCCAGTTTAAAAGCAGTAAAACAGCCTTAATTCGCTTCTCGACACTGCTAAACTCAAAAAATTGGCTTTAAACGTGTGTTTGGCCGATTTGGGCGTATATGAAAGATTTTAAACATTTTTAAAGACAGTTTAGAACTCTTTAAACAGCTTCTAACATATGGGAACCAAACTTCAAGGCAGTAAAAGCAGCTTTAAAACGCTTCGTGGCGCCGTTAAACTCAATAAATCGACTTTAAACGTGTGTTTCGCTGATTTGGACGTATTTGAAAGAATTTGAACATCATTAAAGACAGTGTAGAACTATTTAAACAGCTTCGGACATATGGGAACCCAGTTTAAAAGCAGTAAAACAGCTTTAAAACGCATTGCGACGCTTTTACAGTCAATAGAAGGACTCTAAAGGTATATTTGGATGATTTACACGTATTTCAAAGCCTTTAAACATTGTTAGAGACAGTGTAAAACTTCTTAAACAACTTCTAACATATGTGAAGCCACTTTAAAAGCACGCAAACAGCTTAAAAATGTTTCACGTCGCTGTTAAGTTCAATTAAATGGCTTTAAACGAGTTTTTGGCCAATTTAGACGTGTTTAAAAGCCTTTAAACATTGTAAGAAAGAGTGCAGAACTGTTGAAACAGTTTCTAACATATGTGAAGCCAGTTTAAAGGCAGTAAAACAGCATTTAAACGCTTTGCGACACTGGTTACCTTAATAACACGGCTTTAAAAGTGTTTTTGGTTGATTTAGACGTATTTAAAAGCCTTCAAACATTATTAGAGACATTGTAGAACTGTTTAAACAGCTTCGAACATAAGTGAAACGAGTTTAAACATCGTAAAACGGCCTTCAAACGCTTTGCGACACTGTTAAATTAAATGAAACGGCTTTAAACGTGTTTTTGGCTAGTTTAGACGTATTTAAAAGCCTTTAAGCATTGTTAGAGACAGTGTAGAACTCTTTAAACAGCTTCTAACATATGGGAACCCATTATAAAAGCAGTAAAAACAGCTTTAAAACGCTTCGTGACGGTGTTCAACTCAATAGAACGATTTTAAACGTGGGTTTTGCTGATTTAGATATATTTTGAAGTCTTTTACCATTGTTAGAGACAGTGTAGAACCGTTTAAACAGCTTCTAACATATAGAAACCCAGCTTAAAAGCAGTAAAGCAGCTTTAAAACGCTTCGCGACACATTTAAACTCAATAAAACGGCACCAAACGTTTTTTTGGATGACTTACACCTATTTAAAAGCATTTAAACATTGTTAAGGTCAGTGTAGAACTTTTTAAACAGCTTCTAACATATGTCAAGCCAGTTTAAAAGCAGTAAAACAGCCTTAAAACGCTTTGCGACACAGTTAAACTCAATAAATCGGCTTTAAACGTGTGTTTGGCTGATTTGGAAGTATTTGAAAGACTTTAAACATTGTTAAAGACAGTGTAGAACTGTTTAAACAGCTTCGGACATATGGGAACCCAGTCTAAAAGCAGTAAAACAGCTTTAAAACGCTTTGCGACGCTGTTACACTCAATAGAATGACTCTAAAGGTATATTTGGATGATTTACACGTATTTCAAAGCCTTTAAACATTTATAGAGACAGTGTAAAACTTCTTAAACAGCTTCTAACATATGTGAAGCCACTTTAAAAGCACGAAAACAGGTTAAAAACGCTTCGCGTTATTGTTAATTTCAATAAATCGTCTTTAAACGTGTTTTTGGCGGAAATAAACCTTTTGAAAAGCCTTCAGACATTGTTAGAGACAGTGTAGAACTCTTTAAACAGCTTGTAATATATGGAAAGCAAGTTTAAAAGCAGTAAAAGAGTTTTCATACGCTTTGCAAAGCTGTTAAAATCAACAAAATGGCTTTAAACTTTCTTTTTGGAGATTTGACCTATTTTAAAGCATTTAAAGATTGTTAGAGACTGTGTACAACCGTTTAAACAGATCCTAACATACGAGAAATCAGTTGAAAAGTAGTAAAACAGCTGTAAAACGGTTTGCGACGCTGTTAAACTCAATAACGCGGCTTTAAAAGTGTTTTTGGCTGATTTAGACGTATTTAGAAGAGGTTAAAATTTGTTAGAAACAGTGTAGAAAAGATTAAAAAACTTCTAACAAATGTGTACCCAGTTTAAAAGCCGTAAAACAGATTGAAAACGCTTCGCGACGCTGCTAAACCCAATAAGACGTCTTTAAACGTGTTTTTGGCTGATTAACATGTATCGCTTCGTGACGCTGGTAAGCTCAATAACACCGCTTTAAAAGTGTTTTTGTATGATTTAGACGTATTTAAAAGCCATTAAACATTGTTAGAAACAGTGTAGAAAACTGTTTAAACAGCTTCTGACATATGTGAAGCCAGTTGAAAAGCAGTAAAATAGCCTTAAGAGGCATTGTGACGCTGTGAAACTCAATAGCACGGCTTTAAAAAAGCTTTTTGCCAATTTAAACGTATTTTAAAGCCTTTAAACATTGTTAAAGACTGTGTAGAACTGTTTAAACACCTTCTAACATATGTGAAGCTAGTTTAAAAGCAGTAAAACAGCGTTAATACGCTTCGCAAAGCTGTGAAACTCAACAAAACAGCTCTAAACGTGTTTTTCGTTGATTTAGACGTATTTAAAAGTCTGTAAACATTGTTAGAGACAGTGTAGAACTGTTTAAATAGCTATTAACATATGTGAAGCCAATTTAAAAGCAGTAAAACAGCCATAAAACGCCTCACGACGGTGTTAAACTAAATAAAACGGCTTAAAACGTGTTTGTGGCAGATTTAGAAGTATTTCTAAGATTTTAATCATTGTTAGAGACATTGTAGAACGGTTGAATCAGCTTCGAACATACGCGAAGCCTGTTTAAAAGCAGTAAAACAGCTTTCAAACGCTTCGTGACGATGGTAAACTCAACAAAACGTATTTAAACGTGTTTTTGGCTGACACAGACGTATTTTAAAGCCTTTAAACATTGTTAAAGACTGTGTAGAACTGTTTAAACAGCTTCTAACATATGTGAAGCCGGTTTGAAAGCAGCAAAACAGCCTCAAAGCGCATCGCGACGGTGCTAAAGTCAATAAAACGCTTTTTAATTTCTTTTCCGTTCATTTAGACGTAATTCAAGGCCTTAGAGCATTGTGAGAAACAGTGTAGAATTGGTTAAACAGCTCGTTAGATATTGGTAGCCAGTTTTAAAGAAGCTAAAGAGCCTCAATACGCATTGCGACGCTGTTAAACTCAACAAAACAGCTTTACACGTGTTTTTTGATGATTTAGAAGTATTTCAAAGCCTTTAACAATTGTTAGAGAAAGTGAAGAAGTGTCTAAACAGCTTCTAACATATGGGAAGACAGTTTAAAATCATTAAAACAGTCTTAAAACAAGTTGCAAAGCTGTTAAACTCAATGAAACGGCTTTCAACGTGTTTTTGCCCGATTTAGAAGTATTTCAAAGCTTTTAAACATTGTTAGAGACAGTATAGAACTATTTAAACAGCTTCTAACATATGTGGAGCCAATTCAAAAACAGTAAAACAGCCATAAAACGCCTTGCGACGCTGTTAAACTGAATGGAACGGCATCAAGCGTGTTTTTGGCTGATTTAGAAGTATTTTTAAGAGTTTAAACATTCTTAGAGACAGTGTAGAACTGTTATAACAGGTTCTAACATACGCGAAACCAGCTTAAAAGCAGCTAAACAGCCTCAAAACGCATTGCGACGCTGTTAAACTCAATAAAGCGGCTTTACACGTGTTTTTGGCTGATTTAGAAGTATTTCGAAGCCTTTAAACATTGTTAGAGACAGTGTAGAACTATCTAAACAGCTTCTAACAAAAGTGAAGCCAATTTAAAAGTAGGAAAACAGCCATAAAGTGCCTTGCGACGCTTTTAAACTGAATGAAACGGCTTTAAATATATTTTTGGCTGACTCGGACGTTTTTTAAAGCTTTTAAACATGGTTAGTGACAGTGTAGAACTCTTTAAACAGCTTGTAACATATGCGAAGCCACTTTAAAAGAAGTAAGACTGCCTTCAAACACTTCGTGCCGATGTTAAATTCAATAAAACGGCTTTAAACGTGTTTTTGGCTGACTCAGACGTATTTTAAAGACTTTAAACATTGTTAAAGACTGTGTAGAACTGTTTAAACAGATTTTTACATAAGTGTAGCCAGTTTGAAAGCAGGAAAACAGCCTAAAAAGGCATCGCCGCGCTGTTAAACTGAATAAAACGGATTTAAACGTGTTTTGGCCTATTTAGACGTCTTTCTAAGAGTTCAAACATTGTTAGAGACAGTGTAGAACTGTTTAAACAGCTTCTAACATAGGCGAAGACAGAATAAAAGCTGTTAAACAGCCTTCAAACGCTTCGTGATGATAGTAAAGTCAATAAAACGGTTTTAAACGTGCTTTTGGTTGACTCAGACCTATTTTATAGCCTTTAAACATTGTTAAAGACAGTGTAGAATTGTTTAAACATCTTCTTTAATATGTGTAGCCAGTTCCAAAGCAGCAAAACAGACTGAAAAAGCATCCCGACGCTGTTAAACTCAATAAAACGGATTTAAACGTGTTTTCGGCCTATTTACACGCATTTTGAAGCCTTTAAACATTGTTAAAGACTGTGTTCAACTGTTAAAACAGCTTCTAACATATGTGAAGCTAGTTTAAAGGCAGTAAAACAGCATTAATACGCTTCGCGACGCTGTTAAACTCAATAAAGCGGCTTTAAACGTGTTTCTGGCCCATTTAGACGGATATAGAAGCCTTTAAATATTGTTATTGACAGTGTAGAACAGTTTACACAGCATGTGTGAAGCCAGTTTAAAAGCAGTAAAACAGCCTTAAAACGCTTCGCGGCACTGTTAAAGTGAATAAAACGGCTTTAAACTTGTTTTTTGCCGATTTAGACGTATCAAAAAGCATTTAAACATTGTTACAGACAGTGTAGAATTGTTTGAACAGATTGTAACATATAGGAAAACAGTTTAAAAGCACTAAAAGAGCTTTAAAACGCTTCGCAACGCTGTTAAACTCAATAACACGGCTGAAAACGTGTTTTTGGCTGATGTAGACGTGTTCCAAAGCCTTTAAACATTGTTAGAGACAGTGTACAACTATTTAAACAGCTTTTAACATATGACAAGCCAGTTTAATAGCAGTAAAATAGCCTCAAAACTATTATCGACGCTGTTAATCTCAATAAAACGGCTTTAAACGTTTCTTTGGCCAATTTACACGTATTTGAAAGCCTTTAAACATTGTTAGAGACAGTGTAGAACTCTTTACACAGCTTGTAATATATGTGGAGCCAGTTTGAAAGCAGCAAAACAACCTTAGAACTAATCGCGACGCTGTTAAACTCAATAAAACGGCTTTAAACGTTTCTTTGGCCAATTTAGACGTATTTGAAAGCCTTTAAACATTGTTAGGGACAGTGTACAACTATTTAAACAGCTTTTAACAGATGACAAGCCAGTTTAAAAGCAGTAAAACAGCCTCAAAACTATTCCGGACGCTGTTAATCTCAATAAAACCGCTTTAAACGATTCTTTGGCCGATTTACACGTATTTGAAAGCCTTACACATTGTTAGAGACAGTGTAGAACTCTTTAAACAGCCTCTAACATATGTGTATCCAGTTTAAAAGCAATAAAACAGCCTCAAAACTTTTCGAGACGCTGTTAAATTCAATAAAACTGCTTTAAACGTGTTTTCGGCAGAGTTAGACGTATTTTGAAGCCTTTAAACGTTGTTAAAGACTGTGTAGAACTGTTTAAACAGCTTCTAACATATGTGAAGATAGTTTAAAACCAGTAAAACAGCATTAAGACGATTCGCGACGCTGTTAAACTCAATAAAGTGGCTTTAAATGTGTTTTTGGCCCATTTAGACGGATATAGAAGCCTTAAAACGTTGTTAGGGACAGCGTAAAACTGTTTACACAGCATGTGTGAAGCCAGTTTAAAAGAAGTAAAACAGCCTTAAAACGCTTCGAGACACTGTTAAAGTCAATAAAACGGCTTTAAACGTGTTTTTTGCCGATTTAGACGTATTTAAAAGCATTTAAACATTGTTACAGACAATGTAGAACTGTTTATACAGCCACTAACATATGCGAAGCCAGTTTAAAAGCTGTAAAGCAGCCTTAAAACACTTCGCAATGCTGTTAAAATCAATAAAACTGCTTTAAACGAGTTTTCGGCCAATTTGGACGTATTTAAAAGCATTTAAACATTGTTACAGACAGTGTAGAACTGTTTGAACAGATTGTAACATATGGGAAAACAGTTTAAAAACAGTAAAAGAGCTTTAAAACGCTTCGCGACGCTGTTAAACTCAATAACACGGCTGAAAACGTGTTTTTGGCTGATTTAGACGTGTGGAAAAACCTTTAAACATTGTTAGAGACAATGTAGAACTGTTTAAACAGCTTCTAAAATATAGGAAAAGAGTCCAAAAGTAGTAAAACATCTTTAAAAAGCTTTTCGACGCTATTAAATTCAATAAAACAGCTTTAATCGTGTTTTTGGTTAATTCAGACGTATTTAAATGTCTGTAAGCATTGTTAGAGACAGTGTAGAACTGTTGAAACAGCTTCCAACATACCCGAAGCCAGTTTAAAAGCAGTAAAACAACTTTCAAACGCTTTGCGACGCTGTTAAGTTGAATAAAGCGGCTTTAAACGTGTTTATGAGGGGTAAAAAGTTATTTAAAAGAGTTTAAAGATTGTTAGAGACAGTGTAGAACTATTTAAACAGCTTCTAACATATGTGAAGCCAGTTTGAAAGCAGCAAAACAATTTCAAAACGCATTGCGACGCTCTTAAACTCAATAAAACGCTTTTTAATTTTTCTTCCGTTCATTTAGAAGTATTTCAAAGCCTTTAAACATTGTTAGAGACAGTGTAGAATTGGTTAAGCAGCTTGTTAGATATTTTTAGCCCGTTTCAAAGAAGCTAAATAGCCTCAAAATACATTGCAACGCTGTTAAACTCAATAAAATGGCTTTACACGTGTTTTTGGCTGATTTAGAAGTATTTCGAAGCCTTTAAACATTGTCAGAGATGGTGTAGAACTATTTAAACAGCTTCTAACATAAATGAAACCAATTTAAAAGAAGTAAAACAGCCATAAAGCGCCTTGCGACGCTGTTAAACTAAAAGAAACGGCTTTAAACATGTTTTTGGCTGACTCAGACGTATTTTAAAGCTTTTAAACATTGTTAGAGACAGTGTAGAACTCTTTAAAGAGCTTATAACACATGCGAAGTCACTTTAAAAGAAGCAAAACTGCCTTCAAACGCTTGGTGACGATGTTAAACTCAATAAAACGGCTCTAAACGTGTTTTTGGTTGATTTAGACGTATTTAAAAGCATTTAAGCATTGTTACAGACAATGTACAACTGTTTATAAAGCCACTAACATATGCGAAGCAAGTTTGAAAGCTGTAAAACAGCCTTAAAACGCTTCGAGACACTGTTAAAGTCAATAAAACGGCTTTAAACGTGTTTTTAGTTAATTCAGACGTATTTAAACATTGTTAGAGACAGTGTAGAATTGGTTAAATAGCTTCTTACATATGTGTAGCCAGTTTCAAAGACGTTAAGTAGCCTCAAAACGCATTCCGACGCTGTTAAACTAAACAAAGGGGCATTACACGTGTTTTTGGCTGATTTAGAAGTATTTCAAAGCCTTTAAACATTGTTAGAGACAGTGTAGAACTGTTTAAACAGGTTCTAACATATGTCAAGCCGGTTTCAAATCATTAAA
>JANSTP010315583.1:0-16822 GCA_025330745.1 Cladonema radiatum | reverse complement strand
AGAATTTGGAATTTTTTACAAAAATCTATTTTGTTGTTTGAAAATGTCTAAAAGCCTTATCGCATACCTAATTTATATACGCCATATCAAAACTTTTTTAATAAAATTTTAATGATTTTATTCGAAATTTCATTTTTTTTGACGTTTTTATGGAAAAAGAGTCCATTTTTGAATGTGGTGGTTGTAAAAAAATTGAACTTTTCACTGAAAATATTGTTTTTATATCATTTTTAATGGTTTTGGTGGGAAGGGTCAAAAAAGTGCTTTTTTCCCATTTTTGTATACAACCACCAGCAAAAATGGTGGATGAAAAAAATTTAGATTTTCGAGATTTTTTGTGAATTTTTGTAAAATAATGACGTCATAGGGTAAAAACTGGTCGAAAATTCCATTTGGTGGATGGTCCAAAAAAACAGTGTTTTTTCAATATTTTTGATAGTTCCACCAAATGCATTTTTTGAGGTAGTTTTTAGCTTGTGACGTCATATTTTTACGAGTTTTTACGATTTTTTACAATTTTTATACGAAAAAATGCTGGTGTTGGTTGGAAATTTTTTCTGAAATTTACCAATTTTTTGGTGATTTTGATCTCCAAAATATTTTTTCTCCAAAATGTTTTTTCCCCACACACTTTTTGAGGAAAATTTGACTTAGTTTCCATGACAACCTATTGAGAACTGAGATAAATCCGAGATTCAAGACGATTTGATTGTCAAAATACGACTTTTGGGGAGGCCCTCTGAAAAGTGGGTGGGTCATTTTTTCTGGTGGCTGTCACTATCATCATTTACAGCAGCAATCACTGTGTGCCATCGCCAATTTGAAAGGCCGTGTTGCGAGGCTTTTCTCAGGAGTCTTCATAAAGAGATATAACTTAAAAAAGGTTCTTCTAGAGGTTTGTCATTGCAAAAATAATTTAGCAATTCCTTTCATAATTTTTGATACTTAGAATCACTCTGCAAAAGTTATTGGATTACCAGTTAGTTCGATAGTTTCTACAGAGACTAATACATTTTACTTTGAAACTATTTTAGATAATAAAAAATGTTAAATACTAATTACTTATTCAAGAAACTCGGAAGAGGTGCAAAGTTTGATTTTGAAAGATACAAAGATGATGCTGACCAATTCCAGGTAAAGCATGGCACTTTATTAGATGGTTTTTTATTTATAATATCATGCACACATGACAACAGATCATCAAAATACTGCGAAAATGACCAGGTGCAGAGAAAAACTACTTCCAGCAAAAACCACTTGTTCTTGGTCTCAAAACGACATAAATGTCATAAATACAAATTTCTATTGTTTTTAGCCAGAATTAGACCTCATAGATGTGGACCACTTTTTTATGGTCCTGAGAGTGGTGGTCTTCTCATTTTTTCAAAAAATTTGAAGAGGGCCTTTTTGATGCATTATTGTTTCACTTCAATAATAACGACATACTGACCAAAACGTAATAGATTTTGCCACTGAAATGGCTAGATTGTGGTTTTTGCATTTTATTGGGTTTTATTTTAAGAAAATTTTTTTAAGATAGGATACTATAGCTGTAAAAGCTATTAATGATGATTTAATCAATTTTATTCAATTTATTTTAGTTAACAAGAAAAGATGTGCAAGAAGAACTTGGTGCATCAAAAGATACTGTATCCGATGATGCAGATATCAGTGAAGTTGTCAATTTGGAAAATGTAGAAGATATAAAGAAAAAAAGAAAAAAGAAAAGACACCTGTCAAGTGGTAAATCCTTTGACTGATTTAATTCTAACTGGAGTTATTTGCAGTTGAAATGTTTAGGATATAGTGAGAAGCCAGAATAAACCTTGTTGTTTAGCTCTCCATGATTCAATGATTTTATTTATAACTTGGTATTGTTAGGAGAGGAAGATGAGGACGAAGTTATAATATTGAAAAAAGCAAAAAAGAAAAAGGTTTTGACAAAGAAAGAAAACAGGAAACGTCTAAAAGAACAACATATTGAAAAGGTAAAGTATTTTTAATTTGATATAATAAATGAAACTCTTAGTGACCTGCTATCTATCTACAGTCGTGTTGAAAAGCAGCCAATACATTTTTTCCCAAGATTCAACTTTCAAAATAGAATTAATATCCCTCGGATCATTAGAATAGGAATATGGTTCTGTATGAATTAAAAAAAATCAAATCCAGGTCTTTAGATATAAATACCGTAGTTCTTCGAATAGACGCCTGGGGCGTTTACTAAATTTTTTTATTTTTTGAGGGGGACGTTTAAAAGAGGGGGCATTTAAAAGAGGGGGCATTTATTGAATAATTTTTAATTTTACAATTTCTCTATCTGTTAACAACATAATACCCAGGCAAAAAAGGACAAAAAACAAGGGTATTTTTCAAATAAACGCCCCTCTTTGTAATTACTTCTAGAATAAATGCCCTTTTTAAGGGGGGCGATTGTTTGAGGGGGGCATTTATTGCAAAATTAATTTTTTAGAGGGGGCGTTTTATAGAAGCGGAGCTTTTATTCAAAGCATTACAGTACTGTTGACGGCTGTATGATACATGTAGGTTAACGTGTTCCGCAAACAAAATCATATTAGATGTTATGGCACAGATATTCCCGATCCTATTGAAACATTTAGTAATATTGCAAGCAGGTAAGTTCAATTTCTCAGTAAAAGTATTTAATCAGATTTCATTGTTTGCTCTGTAAAAATATTATTAATATTTTTTTGTAAAAATGCCAAAGGAAGTCGTCTGTGTTTCTTTTTTTTAATAAGCATTCGTTATTTTTCTCATTGCAAAGAGTTGATAAGGGACCAAAAAAACAATTTTTTTTCACTTCCACAAGTATTGTTTCTTTGCTTTTTTCACTTTAAGGTTTGGCCTTTCAAATAAAATTATAAAAAATATCACAAAAAGTCAATATGAAAAACCAACACCAATTCAAATGCAAGCAGTTCCAGTTATGTTACAGGTAATACTGTATATGAAAATTTTAAAATTTGCTACCGATAAGAACCACTTATTTTTTTATTACTTCTTCTTCACATGCAACGGAGAAAGTATGCGAGCTAGAACCTATCCAAGGTATCAAATCCCAAATCAATCAAATTGGGCACTGTGTATTCAAGTACTCTATTTTGTTTCAGAATCGTGAATTGCTTGCTTGTGCTCCAACAGGCAGTGGAAAAACACTAGCCTTCATTCTTCCCATACTTTGTCAGCTCAAGGTAATATTACTATTTATAAAACAACCATTTTTCAGAGTCATTTTTGCTTGAGAAGTTTTTATTTGAGAGTTTGAGAAACACATTGAATAGCCTTCGAATTTCAGAAAACTTTGCCTCGACAAAAAGCAACCTAAAATTGCCCAGGTTCAGGAAAAATGCAGTCTGTGTTGAAGTCTGCCTTAGCAATCACTTCGGCACTAGCTGAGTGCAGAGGCAAATTTTGATGGCTGTTGAATATCCTTGTGAAACATTTTTTTAGGAAACTAGTGATGTTGGTTTTCGAGCTGTTGTTGTTTCTCCAACAAGAGAATTAGCTCAACAGGTATCCAAGACAACTTTTTAGTTCATTGTGATTTATGTTCATTATCATAGTTAGTTGCCAACATGGTATTCAGGCTGTTACACTCATTCTCCCATAAAACATACACACTTCCTTGTGTTTCCGAATGCATTGAAATCAATAAAAATGCTTTTGATTCACAGTTTTCTTAGTTTCTAGAAAATTTAAAATTCTAGCAGAATTAGACAATTAGAGAATTATGACATACCCAGTATGATCCCCCTCTCTCTACACCACCTAAAAGTTTCAAGACAATTAGCTTCCTGAAGTAAAAGAGTTTTATGGTAGCCCAGCGTGAATAAGGTACAGTGCATGCATTTGAAATACATGCCAAAATGATGATAGATAAAACACATCAGTATTTTTATCTCTGAGTTTTCCACATCGAACCATCATCAGCCAAAAGAAATGGATAAAAATTTTGAAGTTACATGAATGAATTACAATGTTATTTTTAATTAAATTTCACTTTCTCAGACTTGTCTATAAAAAAACAGAAGGCCAGTGCTCTTTGACTGACCATAATCTTTTATGGTGAGTGATTCCCTATTTCTTGCAGAATTAACTTTATTTTAGGCGAGAATTTTATAATTTAGATGAGTGATCAATCACTGGCCTGAATTGATTTAGGTGAGTGCCAAGGCAAGCACCAGTGATCACTCGCCATAATACTTTCTTGTTGTTGAATGCTTTCTTATTTTCTTGTTGACTCTGATATTTTTTACATGGTTCAGGCCCACACCTAACAATAAAAAGGTAGGAGAGGGTTGTCCTTAATATTTTCAGACATGCATCAGGCAAAGTGATTTTATGAACAATTTTGGTGGGAGGTGGCCCTTCTGAGGGGACCTGGAAAATTGACAAGTTGCTTTAATTATGGTTTATAGAAAACTTAAGAAAAAGGCTGTTTAATACGTTGCTTATTTTGTTCTTCTAAGAGATTTTGTCTTTGAGATGATTCGAGGCTGATCAATAAATGGGTTGAACAAAATTCTTTTGGGGCCCTCAATCATCATCAGGACTTATTCTAGAAAATTAGTGCCTAGTCTATTTTCAATCAAAAGTACAAAAAAATTGCTGAGACGGAGAATCTATTTTGCAGGTGGAGTAAATTCAGTGATTTGTATTGCTTATTGTAATTGGTTTGAAAAGTTCTTTTACCATTAGCTGTTTGTTTGCAGATATATCGTGAATTTACTCGCATGAACGAAACACTTGGTTTACGCATTCACCTTCTAACCAAATCAAAAGCTTCTTCAAATATCTTCGTCACATCATCCAAATTTAAATGTGGTATGTTGCCTTTTAATAAAGTTTCTTTGTGCTAATTTTGCTCTTTAGAAGGTTAACCTTCGGGTTGCGGTAATGTACTGGTTAGTGCTGTTGTCTCTGATTAGAACACTGCGGGTTCAATTCCTGTCTGGGTATGATAAGTTTGTATGAACTTCTGGCCTGAGGCGTTAAACTAATACTACTAAAAAAGAAAACCTTTACCTTTCTGCTTTTTTACAGTATTAATGACTAATATTTTTTGTCAGAAATAAATATTTTGTAATGGAACGATCTTTAAGTTTGAAAGCTACAAATTTTATGAGTTTTCTCTGCACAAATTTGCAAGCCATATATGTTAGAAAAACTCACGAGAGGATGATTTTTCCTTCAAGCAAAACACATATTATAGGAGTTTGACTGAACTTTTTGACAAATTTTCTAGAAATGATGTTTTTAATAAAAATACACAACTGAGTTTTTAATAAATTTTCGATATCCTTTTGGAGAAATCATTTGCCTATCATAAAAAAATTTCAGTGTTTCTGCTTTTTTCCCAATTGAAAAATGGTCTGTTTTTTCCCAAAAGCTTCAAAAATGTTTTTTGAAACTGTCAAAATCACTCCGATCTTCAACATCATTGTAAAAAACAGTGGTAAATCTTAAGTAATAATGCTAATTCAATGCTTTCTAGTGCTCTATTACATTGTGAAAAGTTTGAATCAAACTTGAGATGTACTGTAGGTATATACTTTCCTAATGTATTTTGAAAATCGCCGAATTTTTTCAAATCCTGTCCTACACACTGACCAGGTACAAAAATTACGGCCAAATTCTTATATCAAACAGATCTTTTTACTCAAAATTTTTTTCTTCAAATTAATTATGAGCTTCTGAGTTTTTTTAATCATCACCATAATAATCTTTTATATTATGCATACTATGGACCGGATCTAGCATCGTAATAGAAGGTGTATTGTCAAGCATTTTTTCGGTTATAATCTGATAACTGGGACTGTTGTCACATGATTGTTTCAGATTTCTAAAAATTGCTGAGGCATTTTAATTTTTTCTTAGTTTTTGTGGTTTTATTTACCACCTAGTACTTGTGACTTTCTCATAACATACCAGTACCCAATTACAAAAACTGTTTTCTTCCGAAGTATTCTTTGCTTTGGAAGATAACTAAAGGAATTTAAGTTGATTCATGGTTTAAATTATATATATGGCCAACTGGATCGACTCTTTACACCCACCATCCGGACAATTCTGTTTTTTTTTTGTCGTAATAACATTTCCAGTTTTTAGAGATTTTATATTTTGGACAGGATTTGTGGTTATTGGTAATGAATCTTAATTAAGAATATTATTTTTTAATTAAGATCATTGAAAGCTAGAAAATACTGTCATTGGTAATAAAAAATTATATATATAACTTGTTCGTACAGTTTTCTCGTTATTCTTGTTGTTCTGAATGTTAAGCTGAATGTTGTATAATGTTCGTTGTGTAGTGTTTCAAAATTAATGGACTTCTTGAACATTTTTTTGATTGTTGAATACATTTTCAAAATTCTTTATAAGAGGTGCTTTCAAGGTTTTGCACAAAATCAGAAAAAAACTATTTTTGAGCATCATTATCTGTGCTATTCTCTTGTTTTAATCCATTGTCCATATCTTTATCCCTTCCCTTTTGTGCTTAATTGTAGGCAGTAAGCAATAGAGGTGGAATTTTTTTTCAAAATCTCCACTCAATGAGTGTGGGGGGGGGGGGGGGAACATAAAATGATCCGAAGGGGGACCTTAGAAATTCATTTAAAATGGAGGGTTGGGTATTTTTCCCAACATTCCATTATGGTAATTTAAATGGAAGGCCCCACAATGCGATTTCATGGCATATATTTATCTTTGATTAAAATTGAAAGCCCTGCAGTGTAGAATTTTTGAAAGGCACCACCCAAGTAAAGTTAACCCCATGTCCTTTTGTTTAAACCAAGTTATCTTGAGCTACCCCTTTTTCAATAATCCTATGAAAATTGATGATTTGCTCTGACCACAAATTTCGCACATGATCCGACATTTTTAGTGTTTATAGTAAATTCGAGCTAAAACATTCAAATTTAACCAAAGTTGGTAATTTTTATTTCAGAAGAAAGTCATGTTTTGACAACAAGCAGTGCTTGAGTTTGCCTCGACAATTACCAATTGCTGATGCGAATGCCGAGGCTATTTTCAGTTACCCTCAGCAAAAACCTGTCAAGGCAAAATTATTACTTAGTTAATAATCAGAATGATAAATTTGCCACAAGAAGTAATTTTACAAAATTAACTAAGCAGAAGAGAAGAAAAACACTTACTTTTTTAGTATTGACCTTCATCTAACAGATTATAAAAAAGAAAATCAAAATGGCTGAGGCACAAGGAAGATTTGCTGAGGTGAATATCAGTTAACCTTGGCAAAGTTTTGCTGAGGCACTCTACAGCTAATTCAGAGCACCGCAACAAGTGTGTCAAAGAGTCTAATATGGGGGGTTGGTAATAAAATGAGAGTGAAGTCTTGCTTCGAAGTCTGGTTAATATGGGGGGGGGGTCATTGTAAAATGATTTGGATTGTTGAAAATTAGCAAAAATGCAATTTAATCTCCCCCACCCCTGCAATTTAGCACAAGAGAGTACCATAGGATTATTTTCATAAAAGAAGCATTTCAGGTGCTTTTTAAACTTTTCGTTAGATTATTCTTCATTTTTACTTCAGCTTACTGTTACTCTATACTGCTACTCTTACTGTTCAGGTTGCTCTAGCCTCGTGAAAAATGGTAACAGTATTGACTGATTGGTCTTTGATATTTCTAATAGACGGGGAATACTAAGAGGTCATGGAGTGGTCATTTTCCAACCACCAAGTTTTAAAGAGGAACTGAGGTCAGAAAAAACATACCTTTTTTATTGCCTCATTTGAAAGAGGATATTATTTCAAAACCAACAATGTATATTTTGCCTCAAATGATCAAGTATATATGCTTTCATTAGCGAAAACAGTTTTCAAAAATTCCAAAATTATGACGTCATATCTATTGAAAATATACTGAAGTCTATGGAAAAGTGAGTGAATTATAAACATATTTATTTCTCACCTCAAAAGAATCATTGAGATAGAAAAGGCAGGACAATGTTTATCAGAAAATACAAAAAATATTGTTTTTTGATCAAGATTTGCATCGCCATGCAAATTTTCAAAGAATTATAAAAAGATAATATGAAAAATTTCCTCTACTAATTCTTATAAAGAACGTCAAAAATAAATGAAGAACATTTTTTGTTGTCTTAATACAGAAAATGAATATTTTTTAGGGTGGTTCGGAAATATCTAAGGAATATAAAGCTGATACTATCTCATTCATTGTTGTGTTGCTTTTCTTCTTACAGATATTTTGATATCAACACCGAATCGACTGGTTCATCTATTGGAACGAGATCCTCCAGGTATTAACTTGGAAAGGTTAGTATGACAGTATGACAGGCTGGCAGCTATTCTTTCTACAAGGTTGTAACGAAAAGAAAAGTTAGAATTTCAGAAAGAGTTGGACTGTGCCAAGAAAATAAAATTCATGTTTTTTATAAGAAACCCACCGTCGGAGCTTGTTTCGAATTTTTCTTATCTATTTTGTGAATTTTCGTCCAAAAGCATGTTAATTTTTGATCCAACTATTGCAAAATGAAGAAGATCATGTAGCTTTTCTTGTTATAGGGAAACATATTATAATGGTCCTTTGTTTTTGCATGATTTTGTGAATTTGACAAACACCGAAAAAAACACTTTTTAAAGTGTATTGTCTTGCTGCAGAAAGTTCTACTCATATTCTTGTCTTACGTTGCCACTTTAAGCCCTTGTTGCCCTTTTTCCCACAAGCTTTCACTAATTTTGAAGTCAAAATCAAGAGGTTAGCCGACTGAGTACAGTAAATATCCGATTGAGGGGTTTTTCAAGGTGTCTTTTTTGAGATCTTTTTCGCTTAAACTACATAGTTTCTATTTTTTAAATTAAAGTGTCGAATGGTTAGTTCTTGATGAAGGTGACAAATTGTTTGAACCAGGTGATACTGGTTTCAGAGGCCAGGTAACTTTTACTTTCACTTTAACTTCTTTAGTATGCTTTATATTAAGTATATTTTTTTACTCCTTGCTTGGCTGCTGCTAATTCATTTTCTTCTGAAAGACATTGTTAGAGCTGCAGCGAAATCGTTGTTGTTTGACTTCACTTGCGAATGAGAAATGATTTTTCAACTCCCAGCCTCATCAGATCTTCCAGTAATAAAAGTAAAATCTGAATTCGATTGTTTCTTTGATAAAAAGAATTGATAAAATGGTCCATATTAATGTTTCTCAAATGTCAAATTTGATTAGCAAAAAGTTTTTTCTTTTCTCGTAGGTTGCAAGTATATATCAAGCGTGTAATAATCCATCAATTAAGCGAGCCTTGTTCAGTGCTACCTTAGCAAATAATGTGGAAGAATGGTGTAAACTTCATTTGGACAACGTCGTTCGTGTCACCGTAGGTACAAAGTATGAAAATTATAAGCGTTTTTATATTGTTGTTTTTGATTTCATATGCAGCAGAGCATGATATACAGCTAAAACGACTACCTTCAAAGGTAATGGGTGCCTAAAAAATGCCTAAAAAAATGTCCCCAAAAATGAAATTGAGAAGAATTTTTTCTTTAGAAATACAGTTTATTAAATAAGATTGCATTATTTGAGGATACTATTTGCATGTTAGTGAAATCGAAAAACAAAGATACTCAGATATTTAGATACTCCAGACTTGAGAGATAACTTCCAAATATAACATTATTCCAGGTGTTTGGTAATAAATATACTAGGATGCCATCCCCAAATTCACTCTGGATTCTATACCTGGCGTACTGCACTATGTTTTGACTGGCATATTACTCATAATTTTTTTCATTTGACTAACTTTGACTGAGCAAGTTGTTTCTACCTATTGTACACTCTTTCCTAGAAATAATAATGATGGGTGTGGCCAATCAGGGTAGAACAAGGAGAGAATTTGGGTACAGCTCTCGACGTTTGAATATTGCTGAGCACTTTTGAGCACACAATTCTTTTGGAAGTTCTTTCTTAAGGTACAGCATCCTAGTTCGTTGATTTTACTTTTATACAAATATCAAAGAATCAATTTTAGTAAGAAAACTGGATTTATAGAGAAAAAAAAACTTCTTTTTTTCGTTTTGGAGACATTTTGTTGGGCGTCTATTGCCTTTGAAGTCATTTTGGCTATAGATTCAGTTCTGCCAAAAGTATACCAATTTTTTATTGTTTTCCTGTGTTAGAAAATATTATTTTTTTACCTGAAGCGTCATACTAGTAAGTGGGTCAGTATGTGTTTGAAAAACAGTGTGCGACAAAGCGTGAGAATGTTATTAGTAATGTGTACTAGTGTGTTCAAGTGCTCATGAGAGACACCGATTCTAAACGCGATTAGTGATACTTAATGAATGAATGGGAGAATTTATTGAGATAATAAAATAAAAAGACAGTCCGTTATATGTAAGGCATTAGCAGTATCCATTGGTATTGCTCTCTTTACATTGACGCATTCTCAAGACAGCTAAGAGAAAAAATATTCCTTTCAATATTCTTGCTTGGTAGAAGATTACTTGCTACGTTAATGAAAGCTAATTCTATTTAATTTATGTAATGGTATCAAATGTTCCAATTTTGTTTGAGTCATTTGAACTGAAGAAAGTTGTATGTTAACGTGTATTTGTTCCATTCTTTTCCATAGAAATTCTGCTACTGATACAGTTGATCAGAAACTTTTATTTGTTGGTCAAGAATCGGGAAAATTATTGGCAATCCGTCAACAAATCCAATCGGGTTTCCATCCACCGGTTTTGGTATTCGTACAAAGTAAAGAACGAGCGAAGGAATTATTTAACGAACTTATATACGATCAGATCAATGTTGACGTCATACATTCTGATCGAACGCAAGCTCAAGTAAGTGTTTTTCATGGTTATGCGAAGGAGAGTTTTAACTCTTAACTCTGTTAGGCTGGGGGTGGAGGAGGGGCGACTTCCATGAGAAGGCTCTATTTTCATTGATAACTTGAAAACTAAAGATCGAAACACCATGAAACTTTACGACTTTTCCTTGAAGTTACCCACCAACAATTTGGTCCAAAAATATTTTGGTGACTACGCCCACAATTATCATGGTCCCAGTTCTGCAAAAAGCCGGATTTCTGGAAGGTCTGTTTAAAGTTTTTGGAATTTGAAGATGTTTGGTGAAAACCGCTCCAAGAAATCCTTTTTGATCTCAAAAAGCCTGGTGCAAATAGGGTTAATATAACAATGTATCGTAAAATAGGTGAACAAGTTATTTTGTGCATAATTATCATGTTTGTGACTCCATTTTCCTGAAAAGTACTTATATCGTAGGTTTACTTCTTTATTTATTTACAAAATGTGTTTTCAGATGTTTTTATACATTTTTTAACCCTCTGTTTACTGGGCTTTTTGGCTAACGTTGACTAGGGGGATGTCCAATGGACCTTCGCATATTTCATGTAGAAGTCCTAGTGCCTTGAAACTTTGCTCCACAGAAGCATATTCTGTTAGCTTTATTACAAAAAAAAAATTATGCTCAAGAAATTTTAGTTGCCTTGGTTACCTGGGTTTTCCGAGAATGTCTGACTTTTTCGAAATTTTTTAGCCTTTTTGAACAACTGACGATTGCTTCCACAGTAGTTGTTTAAAATCACTCCGGATACGATTTTTACATAGTCTTTACTTGTCTAACACTACCGCAAAATATAGAAAATTTTTCAAGAATTTCTATTGAGGGAGGGAAGGGGGTATCCAATTGACCCCAGCCCCCCATTTTCTTGGAAAGGGGGCCCTTTTGAAAAATAAATTTTTTGTGGTTGGTAGCTGTCCTAAAAAAATGAATTTACATATGGGTTTGGAGTTTCCAAGTGAGCAAAAAAATACAAAAAAACTCAAAAAAAGACGGCTGGTGTTCATTGGACCCCCCAGTAAACAGAGGGTTAATATGTTGTTTACAAAACCCCCGTTTCTAAATAACGTCTTTTTCCATTTGCCGTTTAGTAACTTGTAAAATGATAACTTATGTACTTAAACTATCCGTTCTCGCAAAGAAATTATATCATTATGTATCGACACTTCCATCTGCATTGATTCATACTAAACTGAAATCTAGTATATCGTTATTAAGAGCTGACATTTCTTTTTAGAGAGATGTTGTTGTGAAAAATTTTCGTTCTGGAAAGGTAATACTATTTTGTGTGTCGAATTTTTTTTCTGGTTAAAAGTATAATTTTTTCATTCGCTATTCGCTAACTGGCAATTTAAACTTTTAATTTTAATAAATATTATTGCCAATGATTGACATATCTCTGCTAATTTGGGAGTATTTTGTATAAAAAAGTAAATTATGATGAAGGCAAACATTTTAGTTTTGTACGAATTGTTTCTTCGTTACAGGTTTTTTTTTATATATATTTATATACATAATAAGAAACCAAGCATCAGACCTAGTTCCAAAAGTTTCTTTTTTTGCCTAAATTTGGTTCCATGAGTTTCTTTGGAAGTTTCTTAGCTTTTAGTGGATAAAAGTTGGTGAATCGAAGAAAAAGCAATTTCAACATTTATTGTTTGATTTTACTACAAGTTTTATTCAATGTAAATAAAAAAGATTACAAGCATGACATAAAATGCGCCTCATCTTATATCGCAGTCTTCAAAGTAATTTAAAAGGGAAGGTCCAAATTTGGAACATTTTCCTATTTCTAAAAGTTTCAAATTCTTTGGCATGTCTAGTTCTAAGATTCTTATGAACTGATTTCTTATAAAAAAACGTATATTTTTGAAGAAACCGAATCTCACCTGACCAAAGAGTTAATGTTCGTTTTACATTGTTCATACTTCGTGTTTTATTGATTCCTCTGTTCTGGTTTTTAGACGTGGATACTTATTGCTACTGAATTGATGGGGCGTGGAATAGATTTCAAGGGTGTAAATTTAGTAATCAATTATGATTTTCCGCCCACTGCTGTCAGCTATATCCATAGAATAGGTAAGGTACTGTTGATTTGTGAAAAATTGTCTTGTCTTGTGAGAGATTTATTGCTTTTTATGATTCATAAGACCCAACGTTTATCTACTAAAGATTGCTTTGTTCTCTTTCATTTTCACTCTTAAGCCTGTTCATTGAGAGGGGGAATCAAATCACCCTTTTCCCCAAATAAAATAAAGTAAAATAAAGTTGGGCTAGGGCCCAATTTTGTGTTACTAAAGCTTAGTTTGCACATTTCAGTAATTGACCATATGGGTCACAATGGGCTATTTGTCGATGCTAATTGGATGAGTTTTAAGGTCAAAAACAGCTCCCAACTCTGACAGAGCCACCAAAAAAGACTTGAAGGATAGCAGAAAAAAAATCGAACTTTGATAGAATGCTAAATGCGATCAAGTTCACCGAATAGTAGAAAAAAATAATGTTTGAAACTTTTTCAAAGCACAATCATCTTTTTTTACAACCAAATATATAACCAAGACGACATTGAACCTATTTTTTTTGTTTTTTGAAATTTTAACAGCAGGTGCTTCCAAAACAAGTCTAAATTCTATTCCTTATTGTTTTATGTTCTATTTTATTATATTATTTGAAGTTTATTACGGTCTACTGTAATATTAGATCAGCAAATGAATAAGTTCGATGTGCATGAAAAAACCGCAGTCGTTTTAGGGGTGGGGACGTAGGTTGTTTTCTAATTTTTTACTTAATAGTGTCAAAGCTCCCCTGAAAATATTTGGGCCCTTAATGAGCCCCCCTCTACGGAAAAAATGCTAGCTACGCCACTGTATTCTACTCAGAGTGAAAGAGATTTAATTTCTGGGAAATATAAAGGTTTTTGAGGCCTCAGGACGCCTCATTTAGCGGCGCTCATACAATGTGTCATACAAATTGTTTCAAGCAAAATATGCTATTTTTCAATATGAGCAATCATTTTTTACTAGGTCGAACTGGTCGCGCTGGTCGTCCAGGAAAAGCTGTCACTTTATTTACAGAGGATGATATTCCAAATTTACGCAGGTATATTTTCAATTATTATTCTTTAGTACGTTGAAGTAGCTATTGAACAATACATTATGCTATCTTTTTTTTCGTCATATATTTAGTATTGCAAACGTGATGAAAGCCTCCGGGTGTGATATTCCAGAGTGGATGTTAACAATTCCCAAACAAGATAGGTATATTATTTCTCTTTGTTCTCAGTAAATCTGGCCTAAGAACGTTTTCAGCCCATATTTTATTAATGTTCTTTGATGCCTCTCTAATTAAAATGTTCAAGATTTGTTTTTGAGATTCTACAATTCCTTGCCCAAATTGCTCATCGGCTCTCAGAGTTAGGAAACTTGACAATTATCTCCAAAAATGGGAACCAATTCGCATAAACACATGCCGGAAATATTCGTCTACTATTCTACTTTCGACTTTGATACACAAAAATGTTTAATGTTCACTCACAGCTTTATAGCCGATCCCGAGAAATCTAAAAACATTTTATTTTCCATAATATTTCTTACAAAGTCTAATAAAAAGTCAATTGAGAAAATCAAAAGTTTAAGATAAATTGCACTTCAGAGTTGGTAGAAAATGCCCTTTTAAAAAATGCTGAAGAATGTCTGTACAATGTTCCTTGTCAATTTTACAGGCGTGCAAAGAAGAAGTTATCGAAAGTACCGATGAAGAGAGAAAGTATAAGAACTGTTACTAAATACGACATTGCTCGTCAGAAACATAAAAGGTAGCGTTTTTTTCAAGGCTTTTCTATGTAAAAACAAGCACAATCCGATTTGAGTCTGATTCGCTGCCCGGTGCGCTACCAACTGCGCTACGGCCCCTACGCCCCAGTACTCTTTCGCTCTTCATTTTGATAGTTTTGCGAAAGCAGAATTTGTGACTTAAGTTACATAAAAGTGTTATTTTGCCGAGAATCTTAAAGTCTGTTTCCATAAAAACCTTAATTTTAAACCTTAATCTTAATTTCTCTGTAGTGTATTCGTTAAAATTATAATTTTTTATGCATGTTTACAGTATGCCATTATGCCAATTTATTAAAGACCAGACGAAATTAGTACATTTAGTAAGTTAAAGACCAATTTATCGTACCGTAGCTAATATTGAAGCTTGTTTGATAATCTTTGTTTCTAGACAAGTGGTCGACATGTCAAAAGCAAAAACGAAAAAAGAAACAAAATGATTGGTCAATATCTTTTCATGAAAGAACATGATTGGTGGATATCTTTTCACGGAAGAAAATAATTGATCCATATTCATTCGTGGAAGAAAAAAGATTGGTCCTTATATTTTTACGAAAGAAAATAAATGGCACATGTCTTTGACGATCACAATGCTAACGTATTGAAAAATATTTTTGTGAAGTTCACATCAAGTTGCTGCTACATATCGATAGACAGAAAAGTCACCAAATGAATGACACTATTATGAACTGAAATAGAGCAAAAAATATATTGGATGTCAGAGGGTTGTAATAATAACTACTGCATTTTTTAAAATAGAAAAATATGAAAATGTAATTTTTGTTTTATTCGTGCGAAGTTCCATCATGCATTGTCGTTTCTGTACCATTGTTTCCATCTCCAGAAATTTCTAAATGTAAAAAAATAAGTCATGCAAAATTTGCATGTAAAACTAATAAGGTTAAACCGTTATTAAAATTAGTTGTACCTGAGTTCTCGCTAAATTGTCTCCAAAAGTAATATCATCACCAGGGCGTATTGTAAAAGAGCTGCTTTTATTGCGACGTCTTTGAGCGGGCGGGCGGGCGTACAGGCAGGCGGGTGGTATTAGCAATCTCTTCCACAATACTACCTTGTACAAGACAAAGCAGAGGTAGGGGGAAGCATTAGCCAACCTCGATGGTATTCGGTTGGCTTTTTTGTTATATAAAATGAAAAGAATTAATTTAATAAAATAAAAGAGTAACTGAAGGATGTTTTAAATAAGTGAAAAAATAAACTTGATATTGGCCCCTCTGAAAGGAAAATACTGGTTTTTGAGAAAAAAGAAGAGCAGGAAGAGGTCAGGTTTTAAGAGAAAAGTGAAAGAACTGGAGCGAAGTAACGGTTAGAGATTGTAAGAGAAACGCGAAAGAAAAAGTAGAAGGAAAGAGTTAGGATGTAAGAGAAAGGAGAGAAAAGTGTCGAAGAGTAAGCCGAGAAGTATGTAAAGAGAATAAGATTGAAACAGTTACGATATTTAGAATTGAAGAAAATGAAAGAGTAAAAAGAGAAATGTAAAGAGAACAATTACTGAATTTTGAGGGACCAAATACCAGTAGACAAACATAATATAACGTAAAGTTAAAACGTAGGTGTGGTTGCAATAGAAAAGACAGGCAGGGTATACGCTGGCACAACAAGAAACGTAACAAAATATAAACAAATACACGACTGATACAAAGACAAAACGAAACAATAAACTAAAGCAGCACTAAACTAAACTAAAGAAACAGTAAGCTAAGCACTAAACTAAAGAAACAGAAAACTAAAGGCAACACACAGACAAAACACACAAGTTACAACACTACACGACACAAGAGACAAGACAGGACAATACACAAAACACGACACAAGACAAGAACAACACAACACATGAAAACAAGACGCAATACTAAGTATTATAAATACTTATATTGTAAATAATTAACAAATAACATTCCAGCATTTTAATCCACGAAAACCTGTCCGTAACTATAGCTGAACACACCTACTAAAATAAAATTAAAAACTAAAACAAAAATGAAAAAGTAAAATTAACAAAAAAATTTGCTTCCACTCCCACCATAACCACCACCGCTATAACCACCCGCCATTCTGATAACACCGCCCGTGTTTTTGTAGTCATTGCCCGTCGCCTTGTCTTGTTTGCCGTT
>JANSTP010315472.1:0-16825 GCA_025330745.1 Cladonema radiatum | reverse complement strand
CAAAATATATGAAGTCTTTTGAGAGTAATTTTTAATTGTTGTTTACCATGAAATCTATCTATCGGAGTCACTCCGATTAGTGTTTCCACTTGTATCGGAGTAAACTAGTTCGCTGTAAAGCTATCCGCTACAAGTGGAAACGCAGCATTATTTTACATGACAAGTTTCTTAATTACTTATGATAGGATCTATTTTAAACACAGCGGCTGTGTTTAAAATATTTATCTCAAAGTGGTCCCGAAGAAATTCATATTCATAATAAAACAAAGTCACATCATAATATTATATCCTCATATCATTTTGATAATTAAGGACTTTATAACCAGTTAGATAAAGAAGTTTGTTTACAACATGTTTATGTTTTTCACTACCCAATTTCTCTATGTATAGATGAGCATAGGAGAGTTGTTTCCAAAAGAGCCAGACTAAAGCAGTTAACTCAACTTGCCTCAACTTGTCTCAAGTTACCTTGAAACTTGACATCATCTATTCATATTAACTGAGAAGAAAATGGACCCTTTTTTGTTTATTTATTTATTTATTTATTTATTTATTTCCTTTTTTTTTGAGATTTTTGAGATTCATTCCTGAAAAGCATTTGGTTAAAGTTGAATTTGATAAAGAGAAATATATACATAAAGTTTTAGATGCTAGTAGTCGTACCAAATGTAAACCTAAATAATTGTGCCAGTTATATATAGCCTTGATATGAAACATTTATAGTAGGAAAAGAACAGAAAACAAGTATTACCAGATAATCGAAACTGGCATATAAAGTTGATCCAGACTGCCTGATGATGATACATCATTAGCACACATTTGATATGAATTCGAAAAGTGTTCGTGACTGAAAACATCGAACATATTTAAAGGAAACATTTATTCCTTCAGTTTTTCCCTGATCTGTTAATGCGCAAACTACCAATCGAGAGTTACAATTACACGTTTGAGGCCATTTGACATTGGCGCTTTAATGTTCAGGTGTTGTCATGGCAAGAATTATTTGTCATAATCTTTACTTTGTCAAATATTTTTCTGTTAATAACAGTTAAAACACGTACTGAAAATTTGATTTTAAAAAAGTTGGTTTCAGTGGCTACCATATTTAAAAGTGTCTACTGTAGGTATTAACATGATGTTTCCTCCATAACAACTGTTTGTTTTGGGATGTGGTTCCTACATCAAAAGCAATCTTTTTGCGTGCAAAAGTTTGGCCAGTTTGACATAAGGTTTTTGTCTGTAGAAACCACCCAAGTACAAAGATAAGATGGAGAGAGAACGTAACGTAGGAATATAAGGAAAATATGGCAGAAACTTGTAACTAAGATTCATAGGTTTTAGAATGGCTTTCACAATGAACTGATGAAGCTACAGTCTTTTGTTGCATAGGGCTTTGAGCATAGGGATTCAGAGGGGGGGGATGGTTGGAGGCTGCAGCTCCCCTAACTTTCGCCAAGCAAAGTAGCTTCCCTAAAGAAATGTAAAAAGTGTGCGATACGGTGTCCACGATAACCTTAAACCCCATCATTCATGATAAAAAAGTTCCAGCTGCAATTCAGTATCAAAATCCTCAGAATATCTGCCATTTTAGCCATTTTATGTCCAAAGCTTAAAAGTTTTATTTGGCATTCTATTCTCAATCATGGTCACTATGTCACTGTAACTCGGCCCCCATAAGTTAAGCCTTGGTTTGGGGATCTGCTTAATGTACTTAATCAGCTCGTATACTTAAGCATGAGCAGTATAGGAAAATATATGTCAACTAAACTTGCTGTTTTCAGTTTGCTATCTCTAGCTCAACAAACACAATGAATAACAAGGCATATAGACAACATATCGGCCGATATCAATCGAAAATATAAGACTCTGCAAGGCAAGCATGTCAATAATAGCGATAAAACATTTAAACACAGGACAGATTACAAACAACTGTTTTAAAATTAAAACCATTTTAGAGTAAAACACATTTTTGAAATTTTATGTTTTTAATATTAAATTTACCTCATTTGAAAATAACTAGCATACAAATTACCCGATAGAATAATTTTCCTTGAGTCTTCCAAAGACATATGTTGATATATTGCAAACTTGAAATATATGTTCTATTAACAAAAGGCAAATAAACAGTAATGAGCCTCTCCCATTCATAAAGGTTGCTTACATTATATTTATATTTTGTCAAAGTAGAAGACAATGGCTGAGAAAACATTGACATGGACGTGATACATTTTGTAATCAATGATAAAATCATGGGAAAACAGAAGGCTTTTACCAATCAATCTTTATGACTTTCCTGACATTATTTAGAAAGCAGACATAAATGAAAGAGAGCAATCATCTGCTAGTGTAATTAAGAAAAAATTATAATAAACAATTGTTTGTAACGATATTTATCTCTGTTCAAATGTCCTCTCATTACTGAAAAATTATAGTTAAAGAGAATATTGAACGGAAGGAAAGTGTTGGTCTTCTTGAAATGTTAAAGCGGCAATGTCAAGCAAGCTGCAAGTGAGTTGCCGCTGAACGAATTTTTTTCCGAAAGTGTATAAAACGTTCCGTTACATTATCCGTTTGCGCTCGCTTGACATTGTCGCTTTAAGAAACATAATTAGCTGTCTAACTATCTCTATTTTATATATCTTTTAGTTCATTTTGCTCAGTTTCTTAAAGATTTCTTTCTTCAAAACATATTGAAAAATCTCTGCAAATGAAACATATCCCCTTGTCCAAAAAGCCTTTGGGTAAAATCCGCCATTCTTGAAAAATTAATTTTAGAAATAGAAAAATAATGAGATGCTATTGTTACGTAAAACATGCTTTAATCAAACATTTATTACCTAACCCCCCAAGAAACGATTTGTTTATTGGGGCAAGGTTAAAGATATAATTAAGTAAACAGTAAAAACGTTATTTGTCAAATATCTTGCAGTATTTGCAATATCCATTAAAGTTGTTTAAGAAGATTGTTACCAATGAAAACGATTTCTAATGCTAAATAATCAGATATTATCAAATATAAAAACTTACTTAAGAGTTAAGAGAATAAATAGTTGAAATCAAGTAATGTAAAATATCAAGAAACAATCTCTCGATCAAAAGTATTTCAATCTTGATTCGGAAGAAAAAAATTAAGCTACCTCCATTTTCAAGGTGAACAAACGAATCTTGAAAGTTTGAGTTAAATATACAAATCTCTTGCAATAACATAGTTTGTTCTTTATTGTTTAAACAAAGTGCTATTATAATTTACAGATGGCTTTCCATGCAAGGAAAGTATGTTGCCAGTATATACATTGCCATCACATATGAGTGGGAAAAAAAGGAACAGTATTTCATGTCAGCCACCACACAAAGGAAAATAGAAAAAATAAACAAAAACAAGATAAACTCCATAAACATCTAGCAAACAAATGTGAGGAGGTTACTTAGAAAAATCAATTTCTCCTCAATATTGTTTTATAAATTTCGCATTGGGATGGTTTTAAATCACTAATCGCATAATTACCTTTCACAAATGTGAACATATATGGAAAAGAGATTGAATAGACACGTATCTCAATAGGAAACTTCTTTGTTTGTGATAACGTTGAATGATTCCTATTCAAATATATAATTCCATTTTCTTTTTATCTATTAATAATAACATTGTGAGGTTGAAGGTTTTGACATGCTTCTTACTCACAGATAAGAAATAATACCTCGCTTGAACCAACTAACAAATGAAAGAAGACTTTTTCTATAAAAAATTATTTTACAATTTCTTATTATAATAACTATAAAAAATGTGCTGCAGTTGTATTCCAAATTGGAAGTTTCTCTCGAATTTCTCTTTTCTGTTCGGAACTGCATATTTTCCAGGCATTTTTCTTTTGCCTCCACTGTCCCAAAGCCATGAAGAATTGCGCTAACGCACGCAATCTCAAGCCAAATAAAGCTTTTAAAAATGAAAGGTCTCATTATTGTCGCGAAACCAGTTCAGATCATGGAATCTACAGTGCCCAAGACATAAATTTCATAACTCTATCCAATAGGTTTTCTTCAAAACCAACCCCTTTGGTTTTGAAACTTTTGGTATTAATATGTGGCTGCGAGGCTGCGCTGCCATTTTGTGGTTATCGATTCTTGATGGATAAAAATGAAATTGAAAATGCACCTTCTTAAAGATAAGATTTTTATATGTAAATTTTATTGAAAAGGCTAACATTATTAAATAGAGACCTTTTCGTTTAACAAAATGTAGCTTCATAGAGAGGTATTGGCAAAGCAAGAGTGAAGATAAAAAAACCCAAAATTAACTCCAAAGTTTTTTCATACATGGAATTTGATAAGCACAAATTCCTACGTTGAGGTTCTCTAAACGAAGCTCAAAGTAATTTTTTCAATCATGGTTTCTAGTTATTACAAATTGGTACTGTATACCCCTCAATTCAAAATTAATTTCGTCAGTTCAAATCCAGCAGCACAAAAGTGTTTATTCAGCTGTTAGCTAGAGATAAATCATTAACGTTTGGTTTAACAAAGCTTGTAAGCATGCAATTAAAAACTCTTTGTCATCTTCTTGATAAGAATTCAATTAGCATAAATACTATAAAGCAGTTCAAATAAACGAAAGCTCGTAATGACGTCAATATATCCTCGGCAGATGACTGTGTTCCCAGATATATCTGCAGTTCATCGACTGACTCGTTGCAAATGTTTGCGTTGCAGCAAGCAATCTAGAATAACAAAAAGTTAATTGAAAGAACTTTTCATATTTGTATTGCTTTAAAAATTAAAAATATAACATATCTGTTAGCAATTATTTTAAGTTTTAAATAGCAACAGTAAACAGGCACAGAAAACACAACTGCATAATTTTAGAGGCATGGATAAATAACATATCATGCAGATGCATATCATGCATACATGCAGATTGTGGATAAAATTCCTATTGCTTTACATTGTCAACGAATTTAAATGTTTTGGAATGTTTAGAAATGTAAATTGGAAAACCTTTAAATTGAATACAATTTTATTTCATATGTTCAATGAGGCACTAATTTATTTTCGTTTGTTTTTGTAAGCCTGGTGTATTCTAGCTGCTTTTCCTTAACAACAACTGTGCATTTAAAAACAAACATGAAAAACAGCTTGGTCCAACCTGGAACAAATATTCTATTCCCTTTTTGTTTACTTTAAAAACCAATCAGAATGCAGCATTTCTAGGAAAATATTTTCTATTGTTTTGACAACCAATCGGATTGCTGATGTGTAGTAAGGATTTTCTCATTACGGATTCATCAGCCAATAAGAATGCTTCCCTTGGATTTTTCCAGGCAATAATAGTAGTGATTTCTTTTCCAGAGTGCTCTGAACTCTTTTCTATCTCCTACCCCCCAACCTCCCCCCCACCACCCTCTCTCTCTCCCTGTTTCTCATAAAAGAGACAAGAGTTTAGCTACGTTAGACTAGTTTTTTGCAAGTATTTTTGACGTATTTGTGAGTCTAGTGACTGTTGCCATTTGTCATTAACTTCAAGTTATTAAAGCACCACTGCATAACGTAATGCTATATTATACTCTCAGAGGAAAATTCATTCAGCGGTAACTCATTTGCGGCATGCTTAACATTGGCGCTTTAATACTGGAATAAAAGGATATCCTATAATATAGAATTCCTATAATAATTTTTTTCATTCGCAGATAAACACCTTTCGGATACATAAGAAAGTTTGTTTTTCTAAATAGTAATCGAATCAACATTTAATTGCAGCAGAAAAAATAGAAAAAGATTAATTAGAAAGCAATAGATTCGGATAAATTATAGTAGAATTATTTTGTTTGTTATCCTAGCTATATACTCGAAACGATTTAAATAAATCATCTTTATACGTTTCTAACAACATATTTTTTAACGCGTCTTTTTGATATGGAGAATAATTTTTTAAATGTCATAAAAATGAGATCATAGTAAAATGGAGAATTTCGTACGAAAACTCGTTAGCAGTGGGCAATCATTGAAATAAATTCAGCTACACTGATTTTTTCTTTCCCAAAAGTTCTATACACTCCCGTCTCAGTGACCCGGTGAGATCTCACACGATGAGTTTCCCGGGAAATTTTGGTCTTATTTCCTGACTTCCCGGTGACCTTTGTATTTAATCAATTTTAAAAATGTTTTCATTGTGTTTCCCAGTGAAGTTTAAAAAATTTTTCTCTTCCCGGTGAGTTTCCTAATAAGTAAAAATATTTTTTCAAATAATTTGTAATTGACTGAATGCTGTTCATAAAATATTCAGAAAAACAAAAGATTTTATTGTTAATCAATCTACATAAATGGAAGTGTGAAACAAAAAACAAAAAACTTTTTAGAATATTAATTTTTTATTAAAAGCGATTAAAATTAATAAAAATATAATTTGAGGTACTTCGGATACCTGAGGTGACTTCGGACAAGAGCACCTAAGTCTTTTTGAACTGACCTCAACATAAAAAAATATCTGTAAGTGAACTTTTTGAGATCAATTTGATAATAAAACAAAAGCAATTGCCAATCTCTGTTGAAAATTTAATGCGTTGACCGCGTTGGTGCTGCCAATAGAAGGTGATTTGTGAGCATGTTGGAGATAAAAATATTGGAGATATGGTGAATGAAACTTCTGCATATTATTGAGATAATAACGGCGTGCCGAATTTGAATTTTGAAAAAGGATATATTCAATGGTATAAATTTGAAAAACTATTTTCTGGGTATTGCTTTTTTCCAATTGACATGCAATTGAAAAGTAAACTTGCTTTTTCATTATCTGTGAATTGACTATAACGTCCTCATACTTTGCCTTCTTTAGCTTCATCTAAGTATTGAAAATATGAATTTTATTATTTTTGAGTCAGTATTTGTTAAAAAACACTACTTTTATGCCATGATTTTACAATGGATGATCAAAACGAATTTGGAATAGCAAAAAGGATAATGCAGATTGAATAGTTCAGCGTGAGATTCGTGATCTTCTCAATACCTGTTATGTTTTCAAAAAGTATGTGATTATAGGAAATATACCGCTAAATATTGAAAAATATCGATTTGTATTTCGACGAATATTAATATTTGCTACCACAAAAAGATTAATAGTATTAAAATATAGATAGAGTGACTTCGAATAACTTCACAGGTTTTTGAAATCTAGCAAAGGAGATCTTACTTGGCTAAAATAACATGTAACGAACTGTTTCTATATCGTTAGAGTTTTCTCGGAGTCAATCAAGTTGGCTCGCGAGTTTTTTCAAAATAAAAGGAAAAACATTCCGAAGTCACCCCGTACCCACTGTAGTAGGTCTTAAAAAACATAGCGAAATGTCCCTTCATTGAGAGCAATCAATTGCTGAAAAATGTTAAAAATTCGAAATTTCAGCGTTTCCCTACAAGTCTAGAAAAAAATCAGGTATAATTTTTTGATTTAATGATACACTACAATCACGGACAAAAATTTATGGTAAAAATCCTCCGTCGATTCCTATCCGATGTTGTTAAGTCTAAGAAAGTCTAAGAAACCAGCATTGAGGATGGTGAGAAAGGGAGACCTTTCTTAATCTTGATTTAAGGTATATTACAATTATATGGTACGAAAATGTTACGAGAAAAGGTTAGCTCAAGCTTTCATAAATTCTATTGCATACGTTCATTTTTATTTCATATTATATTTTGTTATGATTTTTTAATTTTTCATGCCCATGCTCCCTTCAAAGCTGCTTTTCATAGCATTTTTAATTGAACCTTTTTGATAAAACTAAGACCACCCTGCCTCCCCCCAAAAAAATCCCTAACTCAGATTTTCTAATCTTTAAAAGTTTATCTTGACCAATCCAAAATTAAATTTTTAAATGGATTCATACTGTTATTCAATTGTCGAAGGCCCTCTACACATTTACCTATTAAGCCATAAAAATCAAGGTGGACCTAATATTGCCTAAGAAAACAAATGCTAATGGGATGTTGTAAAAATAAGATCACATCAGCTGATTGGCAAAATTTAGTATCCAATATTAAGAGGCTGGTCCTGAGTCATAGTTTGTGGACAAGAATGTTTAAATTTTTCAGCATTTTTTTTTTTTTTTTTTTTAATATGGTCAGTTCAGCTAGTAAGTCTGTCAGATAATATAATCAAATGAGAAAAAGCAAGATACTTTTGGGTTTAATAATTTGGTCACAAAAGGATTGATGCATCATTTGCATGACACTTTCAACCTATATCTTCTCTATAAAAGTTATTTTGACAAGATCGATTAAGGTTTCATTAATTGGCCTCCCTGATTTAGTAAATATGCCGAATTATATTACCTGAATTATATATTTTTTAAAGCATTTTTGTGGACTGTTATGAGTACATTTGGTCATCAAAAATAGTGCCTGAACTATTTGAAACAGCAAATAATCAAATTCTTTACCCAAACATTCATGGAGGGCAATAATTTTTAGAGCAAAGATATGATATATCACAGTTCAAAGTTAATAAAACCACGCTGCGTACAGCTAGTCTATATCAAAAGAGTTACTACCGACCTTTAATTAATAAAGAACGTGTTGAAGAAGCAAAATACTAGAGGATTCTGTCTTCCAAAATATACGATGATTTTAACGTGAAACAATGATACTGTTCTCGTCCAAAGCTGGCTTTAATCGTATCGACCTTCCCAAGTTGGAAACAATGATTACTGTTCACGAAAATTTAAGGGTTCCAAATAGGATAGACAGAAAAGCTTTTCTCACTGTAAAAGATGTATAGTGCTAGTCCAGGAGCCAGAGATGGTTTATTTCAGACCTTTGGCCCCTTCAGTTTGCCTATATTGTGCAGATCTTCATGTCATATGGGGTGACTTCGGATACTTTTTTCTTTTAATTTGAAAAAAACTGCGAGTCACCGTGATTTACGCCGTGAAAATTCTAGCGAGTAACAAATGTATAGACACAATTCACTACATGTGATTTTTGCCAGATAATATCTCTCTTCCTAGATTTTAAAAGCCTTTGAAGTTGTCTAAAATTTTCCCACCCTGTGGGGTGACTTCTGGCAAGTTATATATAAACAATTCGTACTTGAATTATTGTGTTTTTTGATACGACGAATCTTCTTGTGGAAGGAAATATTCATATTTACCAATTATTTTCAAGATTTGGCGATATATTTCATATAACCACATACTTTATGTAAACATTGCAGGCGTTAGGAATATCGCAAGTCTCAAGCTCAGTCTTCATTCTTGATTTATCTATTTTAAATTGGTTTTTATCATCCACTGTACAAAATCATAGCATATATACTGTTTCGTTGCAAGTACTGATCTTCAAAAAGAACAATTATTTTTTCCAATGCTCTCTGATGCAGTTATAGAATGCAAAATGCAGTGTACGCTCGATGGAACCTTCAAGGGACCGGAGAAAAACGTTCCACTTATCCGATACGCTCGATAAGTGGAGCCCCGGTGATTCAGTGAAAAAAGTTCCATTTACCAAAATTTTATCTGGCATTTTTTCAATTTTCTTCTCAATTCTTTTGCTTTGAAGACGGCATTGCTGTCACGTCAAAAATTTGGCCACTGTTTTACGCTTTTTAATCTCGTTTTTAGATAGAATTAAAATATCTTGAGAGAATATTCGAACAAAATACCTTTTTTTTCAAGGGATTTCGGTAGGAGCTCCACTTATATGAAAGAATATAATTCATTGGACCAAAATTATGGTTCCAGTTATTGAAAGTTCCACTTATCGAGGGTTCCACTTATCCGACTAAAATAAGAGAGATTTGTTAAAGCAAAACCAGGGGGCCAGAGAAATTGATTCCACTTAATGAATGTTCCACTTATCCGGGGTTCCACTTGTCGAGCGTATACTTTATGAGGTCCTTGGAGCCAATTCAGAGACATGGAAAAGTAAGTTTGCATCTAGCTGTGATTAATTGGAACAAGAATATGCTCTAGAAATGGCTTTTCAAATTTATACCATTGAAATTGAATTTATATGCTTTCGATATTTACATTTTGCATGCCGTTGTTATCTCAGTAATATGCAGAAAACTCCGTTTACATATCTCCAACATTTTAATCTCTAACATACTCACAAATTATCAACTATTCATGGCCCTATTGCCGTTAGCGCGTCAAATTTTCTATAGAGATTGGCTTTTGCTTTTTCTATCAGCAAATCAATCTAAAAAAGTTCACTTATAAACGTTTTTTTAAGTTAAGGCCATTTCAAAATGACTTAGATGCTCTTGTCCGAAGTGACCCCAGGTGTCCCAAGTCACCCCGTTTTACGGTATATAATTTTCTCAAATAATTAATAAGAAGACCTCTGCTTTGTCTTTCATTTTACTTTGCATTAACACGCAGTATCATAGTTACATTAGATTCTCCGAAAACGGTTTGAATTAGTGAAGCTAATATTTTTAAGAATGTTTTGAAAATTTTTTATGATGTTTGATTTCTCAAACTTTGTGCAATATTTCGTAAGCAAATAATTTGTTTCGTCATCAGTTTGGATCAAATCTACCTGCAGAATGCAGACTGGTCCAGAAACGAAAGTAACTTTTCTTAATTTCTGACGTTTTTTAGTGTTGACTGGAGTCGGCTCAATATAAATTAAGTGCTCTAAATGAATGAATGAATAAATAAATGAAAATGAGAATTAGTGAATGCTGAATTAAAACAAACTTACACGACAATTTTGGTTTCCTGATTCTTCAGTGGAACGACAAATCCATTGACAGGGTAGGTCTGAACGAGCACAAAACTTAGTAAAAACATTCACAGATTGCAATTTATTTTCATGGAAGAAATCGTATTTATATAGCATTGTGGCGCAGTAATCACCAAATGGACAAGGTATGACAATTTGTGTTCTGTTGCATGTCTTGCTATCAACTGAATTACATGCGTAGCAATAAAGAGATGAAGCTGAAATTGAAAGTGAAAGATGTCACGTGATGTTATGACAAAAGGATGCATTCCTATTTTCCAAGCCTATCTGAATATCTTACGAACCGTAGTAAGTTTTAATATAAACTTTTTGCTGTTTTTCTCACATTTCAATGGAAACATACCAATAAATTATTAGGAGAGGTACGCTGTTGTCCAACACCTGATATTCCGATTTCTCAATAGTCCGACAAAAAAGTTCCGTATTTCCGATCAAAACATTAAATATCTCGTTTCTCCGACAGTCAAAATCTCCGAAGACGTAGTTATCCGACAGTTAAAATTCCTAGCTTAATTCCATCTTGCAGTGCAGGTTTCCATGGTACAGGAGTGCTCAAAAGCTTTCCCGGCTCTACGATGAACTCAAATTTGCATTTTTGCATTATACAATATTTATTCACAAATGTTTTTGGTTGAGCTAAACAAATTGAACAAAACTAACCAAATTAAGATTTTAAATATATAAGTAGTTATGGGTTTTAAACCTTTAAAGACGCAGGTAAGAAGGTAACTCCCAAACCAGTCTGCATACACTTATTTACATAAGCAACTATTGTCAGGGGTAAGTACTCAAGGTGACTCAAAATTCATATACTGAAAATTGCTTTTAAGTTGCGATTAGTTGCTTGCATAAAAATTTGAACCAGCTTATTGAGCATAAAAAGTGTTAAATTGTTGAACACCAATTATATGATGTGACCTAGCGTTTACAACAAAAAAATGATCCCATATTTCCTCTGTTTTTCAGGGGTGGCGCCACTAGGGGTGCTGGGGGACTTTTTTGCCACCCTGTATTCTGTTTTAATATCTTTGGAAAAAATGCAAAAAACGTTGCATCTATTATGGATATGTTTTTTTAACCCTATAAGACCCGGGCTTTTTTGAGGTTCGAAGACCCCCCCACCCCCGCGATTTCTCGAGAACTACTTATGATTTAATGATGAAACTTTATACAGTAATTACAAACAAACTTATTAACTAATTAATTACAAATAAACTTAATTATACAGAAAAACTTATTCTGAACACTTTGGTACCAAATTGAATCTATAATGTCATCAAGCATGGCTTTGTCACCGACAGGTCGTTAAAAATTGGTCAGTTGAAGGTCAAACTTTGAGTAACAATAAAAACTGAATCAAAGAGCTTTTTTAATGCGGTTTTCACCATTTTGCTACTATTACAAAGCACTTTGGTATCATTAGGAGGTACATGGAGTTTGGGCCCAAAATATGGATTTTGACCCAAATTGACCCCGAAAAATGACGTACCGGACCCTCATTTGGACGTTGTCATGGCAACAATGGGCGTGGTCACCCAAATTTTTTTGCATGAAAGTGTTTTCAGTTAAATTTTGTATAAAGTCAGAAAGTTTCGTGGCAAAAGCTTTTTTCGTTTCGGAGTTACAATAAAAAAACTACCATTCTGGCGGAATCCGCCCCCCCCCCCTGGATCTAATAGGGTTAAGCCCCCTCACTTCTGAAAACGTGGTACCACCCCTGTTTTTGGACAATAGCTTAAAAGGTTCGAAATACGTTTTCATAATGCGTTTTTAAATAAGGTGAAATCAATAGTTTCAACATTAGTATTGGAAGTTTCATTATGGCCTATTTTTTATTTGAAAATATTAAATCTGTCGGACAACTGATGTGTAGGAAAAATCATCAAGTAAATTTTCGGACTAAAAATACTTTGTTTGTTGAACTATTGAAATGTCGGGCAAATGGGTTGTCGGATTACTACTGCAGTACCCTGTAACTGTACCTTGCAAACTATTTGCCATATATGCATGCATAATAAGTAAAGATCATGAATCTCTTAACACACTCCTTCGATGCCTTGATGATGGCAACTGAAACCTCCCCCCGCCCTTTCCCTGTGATTCGTGACCCCTGTTTATTATTCGCCATATTTGTTTAGATGAGCTTTTTTGACCGATTTATTTGTAACGGGTTTTTTCAAAGTTACATCATTTATCCATTTATTTGCTTATTGATAACATCAAAACAATTTGATAAAGTTTCAGCTACTTCACTTATTTTCTCTTCCTATTTTTTACTACACATTCTTTTAAGTGAAATGCCATCTGCTAGTTATTCAAAAGCATGGTGAACTTATAAGCTATGTTTGAACTTCAACAGACTTCAACCAGCTACCTCAAATTCACTGGACTTAGATATTTTCAAGCAAATTTTGACCGGGCTTCAAAAATCTGTAATCATTTCAAATGGGCTAAAATTTTTGACCAGCCTGACTGTGTAATCGTAGCCTAACAAAATACTGGATTTTTCTTTGTTGTTGTGCAATTTTCACTTGGTTAGGCAAATTTTGGAGATATTGACCAGGGCTTACTTTGGAAAAATTGATCTTGATCAGGTCAGCCTTACTTCTGAATGGGGCACTGAGGCAGAGCAGTACAATTGACGTGTTCTAAATATGCTACTCTACTCTACAGCAAGCGGAAAAATCTAAACTCCAAAAAAGGCCTAAAGTGGAAGAGGCCTAGTATTAGGCAATGTTTTGGGCAATTCCAGTAGATCAAAACTGCCGAATGGCGGTGGGGGAGAAATGGGGATTTTACATTTCTTGGAAAATACTTCTATTGATTAATACTAGCTATGAAAAGACTTTAAAGAAATATTTTCCTTCGAATTGTGTTAGAGTTAGTTTATAAGTCCTGGCGTGCTTAAGAAAAACAATTCTATTATAAAAGGAAACCGAAGATGGAAAACATTGTAACACTTACAAAAGCACATAAAAAGTATTTCATCTTACCATGAGAAAACAAAGTGCTTACGCAAGCAACCATGAATGCGGTGACGTTTTTTACCATTTACAGTTCTTTCAAGCCCAACCAACGTTTTTGCATGATAATTTGATAAGTTTCTAAGCAAACCATGTTTGAATTGAAAAGGCTGTGTAGTTAATTAAAAAACCATCTTTTGGAGAATAGTCTTGCTTATTTTGACAAGAAGAGGAAAAACATTTAAAGGTGGGTTAAATTTAAAGAACTCTTGAATAATTGATGATTTTGTAAAACACAAGGAATGAAACTATAACTCTACGAACTTCTAGAAACCAATCATCGTATCCCTCTTCATCTCACATAGATTTCCCCTTAATCTTACAGATTTGTTGAAAAATGTGTATTTAGCCTTCTCTCATTTATATACATATATATAGAAACAACTGTCTATGCTCCTGAAGAAACGCTTAATTTGAAACATTGTGATTTAAATTGTCGCATAATTAGCCAAACAAAAGTAGCTGATTTTTCATAGGCAAACAAATTTCATATTTGAAGAATCTGCTGCAGAATTTTTAGGTTAACGTTTAAATTAATAAATATACCGATTTGAACTACTCCCCTCCCCTCCCCACCCTCACCCAACCTCTCCCAAAAATGCCTAGGCCAAAATTCACAGCTGCATTGAAAAAAAAATTTTTTTTGAATCGTATTAGAAAAGAAACATAGTTTCAGGCTGTGAACTAATATAATTTTAGTTCCTGGTGTTTACTTAAAAATATGTCCTAAACTAGGGAGATTTTTTGTCATTTCCCAACTACCAGCAGTTCAATGATGGAGTCATCAAGGCGACAGAGCGGAGTATATTTTTTCGACATACAATTGATTTATCTTCATTTACACCAGGGTAAAATTTACCAAATCTATACACTCCTTCAACAAGCCTAACAACTCCTTTGCAAAATTATACACTCCTTCAACGAGCCTAACGACTCCTTTGCAAATCTATGCACTCCTTCAACGAGCCTAACGACTCCTTTGCAAATCTGTACACTCCTTCAACGAGCCTAACATTTCCTTTGCAAATCTATACACTCCTTAAACGAGCCTAACGACTCCCTTTACAAATCTATACACTCCTTCAACGAGCCTAACGACTCCTTTGCAAATCTATACACTCCTTCAACGAGACTAACGACTCCTTTACAAAACCTCAGGCTTCAAAGGGTTGCACAATTATTACCAATTATAATATCCTATACATTTTAATAAAAAAGGTTAAAAAAAGGGGAAGCAATTCATGGCTGCAATGCGTTCGACAATTAGAGTTTTGATAATTAAGACATTCATTTCAGTACTTAGTAATTTCTTTATGTGGTTATTTTTAATTGCTATTATAGTGAATTGTTACACTTGATAAAAAGACACAAGCGACAATTAGATAAAAAATACCGACAACAAGTCATATAACAAAGGCAAAATTTACAAATGTGCAGTCAATCCTCTACCACTGCCGTGGTAATATGGCTCTATTTAAAGATTTTGTGCATAGAAGTGTGGTCACATAAAAATCTTTAATAAAGTGGCAATAATCATTTATTTTACACCCCTGTCTCAGTGACCCGGTGAGACTCTACCCGGTGAGCTTCCCAGGCACATTTGACCCTATTTTCTGGTGTCCCGGGGAATATTTTATTTAACCCGGTAAAAAATATTTTCAATCGAGGTTCCTGGTGAAGTTAAAAAGTTTTTTAATTTTCCGGTGAGATTTAAAATTTTTAAAAGTATTTTTATAAGCACAATGAAATTAAATTACATGCCTTTAGTAAAATATCCAGAAAAACAAAAGAATTTATTGTTATATTAATTATATAAATTAAAGTATCTAATAAAAAAACAACTATCTTCTGAAAATATTATTCTTGATTTAAAAAAAAAAACAATTAAAAAAAATGAGTTTATTGTATTGCTTTTCTGGTGAGTTTTTTTCAGGAATTTGGCCTTCCCGGTGAGATTTTTCAAGAATTTAGCCTTCCCGTTGTGACAGACAAGAATTTAGCTTACCTGGTGATCAGGAGCATCTTCACCGGGTTACTGAGACAGGAGTGTTATTTTTTAACTTATTTATCATAATTTCATTACAAAGGCGCCTGGAAAACTGTAAACAAAAACCGGTATCAAAAGGCCTTTCAAAAATAGAATCCTGGGCATATTTTCAAGTTGTAAATACTCAAAATTCCTCCACAATTTCATGTTGAAATTGTCGGTATATACATCGTCAAATGTTGGTAGCCAAAAAAATTAGCACATTGTTTCAATCACTTCTTTGAAACAAAATAAGTAATTAAAGGGGAACTGAGGTCAGAAAAAACATACCTTTTTTATTGCGTCATTTGGAAGAGGACATTATTTCAAAGCCTCAATTATTTCACCTCAAAAGAATCATTGAGATAGAAACGGAAGGTCAATGTTTACCAGGAAATACAAAAAATATTATTTTTTCATCAAGATTTGCATTGCCAATTGCAATTTATTTATAATCCATCCTATCTTTATGGCTTGCAATATCGCGAATATGACGTCACAAATGCTAGTTTTAGCAATTCTATATTTCATAAGATAGCGCTCAAGATACCATTACAACTGTATTTCTAAAATATTTTAGGGTCAGAGATATGATTTAGAAACAAAACCCAATTTTTTTTTCCAAACCTCAGTTCCCCTTTAAAAAAATACAATGAGAATAGACAAAGTTGTTTCGCCTTCTTGTTTTACTTCTATGCGTGTTACCTTGACATCACCCCAAGAGGAGCAATTTATGGCAAGCATTCAGTAGCATAATTCAATGCCTGTTCTATGGTTCAATTCAACCATCATTCAATGATTCAATGCATATTCAATGGTCCAATTCAACCATCATTCAACAATTCAATGAATATTCAATCTTTCTGTTCAGTGGCAAGCCAATTGTAATTTCAACGGCACTTCAAGCAATCAGTTCAATCATTCAATGAAATTCAACCGTTCAATGACAATTCAACCATTCAACAGCTATTCAATCATTCAATGACAATTCAATCATTCAATGAAAAATTCAATCATTCAACACCTTCAGCCACGAGTCAACCAT
>JANSTP010315361.1:0-16833 GCA_025330745.1 Cladonema radiatum | reverse complement strand
AAAATTTAACAAACATAGCACTTTTCCAGGGCTACGTCGCATTAAGACCTGTTTCCTTTTTGTTGGATAACTTTGATTTTGAAAAATTAGTGCAACAAATCTTAAAAAACAAATCAAAAAAATCTAAAACATTAGATTACTAGGTTTCATTAAATTATCAAAGTAAATTTTGCCAGAAAGTATCTACGACAGATAAAATAATTACCAAATTAAGACGCCACATATTAGTTATCATTCAACATTTAATGAATGAAACAAAACGGAGTTCAACATCATTATAAAACAACAAAAGACAACTCTTTTAACTTCATTCAAAAACATTGGTGCGAAGATTTTGTTGTCACTGTAAATCATGAAAAAAAATGAGGATGTAGCTAGTATAGCTAGGAAGGTACCAAGCTTTTTCAAAGCTGAATCTGTCTATAAACATTGCTGAAGAAGGAATTTTTTAAAACTTTATTTGATTAGAAACAAACTAAATAAACCAAAATTATCTAATATCGAATCTTTCTAGTTAGGTAACTAAGAATCTAAATTCTTTCAACACTCCAACTTACCCTTCAGTTTTACAACTCTGCAAAACTCCTGCTGCTGCACAAACCTCTTTTACCTGATAAACAGAGAACAAATTTAATAAATCTTTAAATACATTAGTTAGTTACTTCACCCTCTTTAAAAGCTAATACAGTGAAATTGAAATTGTTAAGAACTCCATAACTTTGATCTTCCATACGAGAAATATCTCCTCCTTTGGTCTTCTTTACCAGGTAAATACTTAAAAAAATATATATATCATTTCATTTCAGAACTCTGCTGAAAGTTCCTTCCACTCCAAGGCAAGGTTCACTTCCACCATAACTTTCGTTGCGAGATTTGAAACTTTCGTTTACAAAACCATATCGGATTTTGGATTTTCCAAAACTGGGGTTATGTAACGAAAAATAAACTGACAAAAAATTTATCGGAATCCGAACTTTAACATTGGTAGAAAGATTTTTGACGACGGCAAAAACAAACTCTCACTTTCGTGAGAGAAAAAACGTTTTTGCTGATTAATTTTGTCAAAATGTTCTTACTTTTGTTAACTCTTTAGGAAGTTGTTGCAAAATTTGATGAAAATACACAATTTTCCAAAAATATTTATTAATTTTTTCAAGCTAGTAAGCCTCTCATGGCAATGAAATTTGGGCTCATATATATTGATTATGTTTATAAATAAACAAAATATTGATTGCTCAAAAAAGTTATGAGCTTCAGCCGAAATATGTGCAGAGACATACATAGTAAAAGGCCTTCTGGAAGGCTTCTCTTTCTTGGCCTTCGTCATTTTGAAAGCAGCAGAGATTAAATTAGATTTGAAATCAAAAATCAGAGTTTTTTGTTTGGCGCAATATGCTAAATCAGGATTTTGCTATAAATGCTTGAGCATATTGCTGTGCTAAATCTATCGAATAGCTTTCTATCATCACCATATATGGTTTCACTAATTTGAGAACATCAAATTATTCGGGAAAGATGCTAATTCGAAAGTGAAATCCTACGTTTTTTAAAAACGGGGATCATGTCATATTAAAGTATGAATGTTCTATTAAAGCCTATTCTATTGTAATCTTAATTCTCTATTAAAAAATTGGGAAAAATACGAATATTCTTCTAATTACTTCATTTCTCCTTTTTTCTTTTATTCTTTTTGTATTTATCCTTTCTTTTTTTACGTCCGTTTTCTGTGCTATGGTGCTTTCTACTCAAATTTTGCTGACCGAAAATATTGCAAAAATCTGAACGAAAATATAAATTTTAGATAAAACTGGAGGAGCTGCAGCCTCCCGTCCCGTTCCCATATGATATTTATAGGCTCTGAGCTCCAGACTTCAGACATTCATCAATTGACTTTTTACCGAAGGCATCTTCTACAAACCGGACCCAGACCCTGGACTTGGACCTCGAAAAACCGTGACCTGGACCCTGAAGAAACCGGACCCTGTTATATAATCTTGAAAACACCAGACCATAATAATTTGATGACCAGATATGATGATCAAGAATTATTTGTGGCCGATATTACAGATAATTATTCAATTCTTGTACAAAAATCATCACCGAGCAAGTATGTAATGGCGCGCCTTGGAAAAGACGACAGATGAATCATGATCATGGATGAATCAGGGTTTTTGAGGAAAGTAGACTTGAAAAAAAATTTTTTGAAATTTTCTTAGTCTAGAGCTAGGAAACGCTCTAGTAAAATCTCTTGCAGCAGTCCTTTTAACTATTTTAAGAGATTGACTATTTTCTGCCCTTTAACCATGAGCCTATAGTTTCTTCCCATCCGATGTCCAAATAAATTGGTTTCTTGTCCAAGTAGCTAAGTTACAAGTTGTAAAACTAAATATGCTTCCCAATTAGAAATTTGTTTCACTAAGGAAAAGTTTCCTTGTTTGTAACTAGCCATTGACTGCTAGCAATTTCATTGGGTTTTTTTTTTTTGGTGGTCACCACTACACTTGTTTATCCTCTAGCTACCTCACATGCTATTGCATAGTTCTACATGGCAGTCTGTGTCAGCTTTCAGCTTCAGACTCAATCCACATTCTGGTCATCAAATTTACATCTCAGACTCGAAAAATGGGATCCAGTTTTTTAGGGTCCGGGTCTGGTTTTTCCGAAGCCCAGGTCCAGGGTCCAGGTCCCGTTTGTAGAGGATGCCTTTACCGAACGCTTATGCCCATTACTTGAGTGTAACCAAGGGCTTATTATAGCTAAGCTGTAATAACTTGGTGTAACTTCCAAACTGCAAATATTCTAGAAAAGTGGAATTTATTACATAACAATTACTCAAAATACTCTGTCATAAATTATTCGTAACAGTGGTAACGGATATTAAAAGTGCAATTACAAAACACCCACCATTTTGAAGTATTGAAATAAACATTATTACCTTTAAATAAAAGTAGGAAGCATTCTTTTCCCTTCTTTTTTAAATCTTGAATGGAGAAGTATTTTGCACATGATTGAAATAATAGCAAAGGATATTGCAAATACCGTGACTCTCCACAAGCGCTGTATGGTCACAGTTGATTTAATCACTTTAGAGTAATATTCGGATGGAAACTTATCAAAGTCTTATTAATTACGTGACTCTTACCAATCAACGGTCAGCTTAAAAACCTTTTCCTTCCTCAGATTTCATATGAGCCCTGATTAGCATATCACAGTAAAAAGACCATATAGATCAACGAAAAGTTATCTTCCAGCTATTGTATAGAAGTTCTCAAAAGCTTTAATTTCATTTGTTGTTTTTTAGCCATTAAATACATGATTTTGGTTCGTTCTTAAAAAGATAATTTTTTTTAGTAGCCAATCAGAATCAAGTTTTTGATAAACTTCTACCCGGCCCGAAAGTATACCCTCTATTCCCGTAACCTCTACAGTTAGCCTACTACAGTGTACTGATTTGAACTAATTGTCATTTATTATTAACCCGTTGAGGCTTGACGGTAACTTAAATTACCTGATAGGGAGTTTTATGGGGTAGACTTCCCTGACGTGGTCAACGTAGAGGAGCGGCGCTGAGTTTGGAAGGAAAAGGAACAGCACAAGTTCTGCTTTTCAGCAATAGCCTAAAACAGTCTGTGATCCACAATATGTAAAACTTTGATCATGAGTTTTGTGATGATTTTCAGGAGAATATAAATCTCTTGCATAATTTTAGCACTCCTGTCTTTCTTTGTGAGGATGTGTTGGCTCACTCGATAGTAGAACGTTACCCAAGCCACTAGGCTTTTATTTGCTACATGCAACTTGAAAGGATGTCACCATTTTTTTCTCACTCCGTATCTTACGTTGGCGTACTCTACTCTAACGTTAAACTATAGTACGCCCAGATTTTAAGCCCAAGAAACATCCTTTGAAAAATTAGAACCAAAACAGCTATTTCAAATTCCTGTTACGTTCTCCAATGGTCCCAGTACGTAACACCCTATAACGAACAAAAAAACTTTTTTTCAAGGCAAAAAGTTTTCTGTAATTTGGCACTCTAAAAAGATTTTGGATTTGCAAATAGCTCTAATCAAAATTAATGCTACTACCCCACCTCCTGCAAAAAAAAAACTAAACCATAACAACAACAAAAGCAAAGTTCTTCCCATCACTTATTGGAATGCATTACATGTTGGATTCGTCCTGTTTTTTTGTTTTTGTTTTTACATTTGCAATTTCCCATAAAATAGAAAATTGAGGCAAGCAATTAAAGTGTCTCCGATTTCTTCTCAGTTGAAGGTGGAGCAATAAATTTATTTTTCTCAATGGAAGGCGCCGATTCCAGTAAACATCGAAAGTAGAGACAGACATCACACTCAGCATGAATATTGCCTGCTTCAAAACACATTAATTAAAATGGCGCGTGTAGCTATATGATAGACAATTATAACGTTTTTTAAGAATGAATGCTCCTTTGAAATTTATAGTTATGAAGCGTTTTTATGATGTTTAACCATTTGAAGCAAGGATAACTTGACATATGGAATGAATGGAGAAACACAGTAGAGCTCATGTTCGAAAGCTTACAATTCGAATAGTGATCATGTAAATCGAACGAATTGTTAGGTCTCTTAGCATTCGATTTATATGAATTCGAACTTCTATAATTCGAAAAATTTTGTAAATCATATAAATTGTTTGACCTCTTAGCATTCGATTTAGTGTAAATCAAGTTCTTTTAACTCCAACAATCTTGTAAATCCAAGACACTTATTGTCTTCTTGGCATTCGATTTATAGCTACGAATTCTAGCTCCTATAAATCGAATAATCATGTCAATCGAACAAATTCTTTGTCTGGATTTCAAAGTTACTTTCATGATTCTCAAAAACTTCCTTGCCCAATGGAAATTTATCAAATTTTTTAACTGGAGACGATATATAGTATTTAATGGCAAAATACTTTTTTAAAATACTTTTTATTTCCATTTTGTGACGTCCTATCTTGTAATGTAGTAAATAATTTTATAGAAAAAAAAAACTGGCAAACGTTAAAGTGCTGTCTGAAATTACAATGTAATTAAATCGACATTCTTTATAGCTATATGCTAAAACCATGCACAAAAGTTATGAAACAGTTTTAAGCTATTTCCGTGAAAATTGGCACCACAAGCGAAAAGAAAGCGGATAATTTTTTACTTTTACAGACAGCGATTTACCTACATAAGCCTTTAGCTCTTGGGTGAAGGGGTGAAATCCACCCAAAGCCCATCTTGGGCATTTTTGAAGCCCTTCCAAGTGGCGTTACAGGAGAGTCGCCAAATATGTCATCTATGACCTTTGTTGTTGAAAACTGACATGGTGAAATTGAAACTAAAGTCTGAAAACAAGCCAATTTCTCAGTTTGTCTCAACTATTTTGAACCTCATTGTATCTGCACGCAGCGTGAGTAAGATCCAAAGATTAGTGAAGACATCTTGGATACATCCGGAAGATCGGAAAATTGATCATTTTGATGATGCTTTTTCAATTAGTATAACATTTAGATCATGCTAAATTTAAAACTTTTAAAAACGTTTTATATAACCAACTGGAATAACAACAAAAATTATAAAAACCTTTTTGTGCAATTTTTAAAACTTTTTAGATATAGATTTACAGTAGAGGCTAGTAGATCTACTACTCAGCATCTGAGAATTTAAAAAAACCTTCAATACAGTTTGTATCGTAGAGTCAACTTTTATCTGTAAAACTTGCCATTATCAAATTTGTTCTGAATCAGCTTTTCATTTTTTGGGTTTTTTCTTTTGAATTAATACACGTCTAAGAAATTCTTGAGAAATGTACACAAAAAGTTGTCTGTCTTTTCCCTATGCTCTCAGTTTCCCGGATGTTTTTTGGAAATTATGACTGATATCAATTATATACTAATTAAAAACAGAGTTTTAATAAATAACGAACATTTAGCAAATCGAGTCACGCGAACAGATTTGTAAATTGTTTACATGAGTCTTTTAAATAAATTTTCAGGAAATCCTAGTGTGCTCTATTGCAACAATTGGCAATGCTCAAATGAATCTTAAACTCTGCAAGATTCGATTATAAACTTTTTCAACGAAGGCACGAGTTTATTATCATTTGTACATAATGCAATCTGCTGAGTCTTTCAATGTAAGGAGTGTTTCATGTTGCAAAACAAGTATTTTATCATTATCTAGATAATTAATATATTTTTCATTTTGATTTAAAGCAGATGCCAGAGATGTATTTATAAAAGATTTTGTAGGTTTGACAAAAGTGCAAAAGGATATATGGTTTTATGCAAACTCATTTAATAGTATCAATTTCAAAACAATGTTATATACTCAAGTTATGGTATATAATGAACATAACTACACTACCTCTTCAAAACACTAAGGCTTCACTGGTAGAAAGTTGAAACGCTACTAACCTTAGGTAAGTGCTACATCTTGCTTTTTATTGACATTTATTATTAGCACAAATACTTTCCTGAATAACTAAAACGGGAAAATAAGGAAAAAAAATATTCCATCAGGGTACTAGGTACGATAAATTGCATTGCGTTGGTCCATGTTTTGCAAGTGGAAATTATGCTATTAAATAATTGATTAAAATTTAGCAAATTATCCATTGCTATATATGCTTAGGAAAACTGAATAAACAGATTTAACGAAAGAGTATCAAGTCAATGCTATGACTTGCAATTATTTCTTGCAGATCAGATTCAGTTACTTCCCTTGCCTCCACGAAGTAAAAAGCGAGATGAAATGATCAAAACTTGCTCCAAGAGGGGGCTTTGAGAAAAAAAGGTGCAAAGAAAAAATGTCATTGATTGAAAAATTACTATTTCTTGCTGGGGTTTGCTCTTCTGTTTTTCTGAAATAAGTTAGTCTTTGTTGAATTCATAGATGGTTAATTACGCTAAAGTTTTTTTTGTTTTGTTTCAGATTTCAATATTTCGAAAATGAATTTTCTCATTGCTATGGTGTGTATTCAAGTGTTTTTGGTCACGATCGAAACAAAACCCATCCAAAAAAATATTTTTGAAGATGCTCGATCGTTCAATTCAAGAATCAATGCAAATATCCAAACACTGAAAGAATGGAACTGTAACGAAAAATGTCGACAACAAGAAGATTTGTTGAAAATCTTGACAGAACATCGAAATGCAGGGAAAAGGGGGCGTTCAGTATTGGTTAAAGATCCAATGGCTCAATATTTTATGATATAAATATTAATTTCACGATATTGTAATGGGAGTACTTAAGTCGCAGCATGGTAACGTATATGGATACTAAGGACAAATAATTGTCTTCTTTTGCATGCACACAAAGAGCAACAAAGAATGGTGAAGAAAGCGACATAGGGTTAAAGAATGATTTGAAACATTCCAAATATATTCTGAAGTATGTTAAAATATGACTTGCAAAAGTATCTTCAATTTGTAAAATTATAATCAATTAAAAATCAAGATAGTAAACCTTTTAAAAGGACTGAATTAAAAATTTCATCAGCGACTTGGTTAGTCTTTTCAAAAAAATTAAATATTGACATTTTCCGTTGTATATATTAATATAAAACAGAAATTATAAATAAATTAGAGTAGTAATATATTGAAAGCAAATAAAAATAATGTTTTTTTTCTTGAACGACTTGAACAAAAAACTATAGAATGATATAAGCCATAAAGACTGGTTTGCTCAAGTACAGTATTAGTATTATAGGATTTTTAGAAAATTTCCTCTATTGATGACTTCATCAGCTATTTTCTTAGAAAAACAGAAAACATATATATCTAAAACCATTTGAGATGTAAATGTGCATAGTTTGTTTAATAAAGGTAAAATACAAGTGACGCTAAAAAAAAAAAAAAAAAAAAAAATTGACTTTACTATGGTTTTTGAAAATTGACTTTACTATGTTGTCATCGACTGTTGTCAAGGCAACAAATGATTACCTTTTTTGCCAAACAATTCTCAAAGTCATCTAGGGTATAGTTGTATCAAATTTGGTTGCTGAAAGCAAAATATAGGTAAAGTCAAAAAAATAACATTAAATTGACCTTTCGATGGCGCAATAAGCTGTTGCCATAGCAACCGACGCCTCAAATTATGTTAAATTATTAGAACCATTCAGGGTATGTGTACCAAGTTTGGTTGCGAAAAGTGAAGTACAGGTAAAGTATAAAAAATTTTTAATATTGATATTTCAATAACGTCATCGGCCGTTGCCATAGCAACCAACCTTCAAAATTGGTATAGAAAGCTTCAGAACCACATAGGGTATATGTGCTCCAAGTTTGGTTTATCGGCACTAGTTAGTTTCACCAGGAAACTACAAAAATAGATCCTTCTGTTTTTGTACTTGATTAACTCTTGGCTACTTTTCCCGCTAGGTCTGTTAAAAACGTGAGAAAAAAGTAAAAAATTAGTTAGTTGCCAGTGCAATCAACCGCCAAATTTGGTCTTAACATTTTCAGAATCATTTAAGGTATATGTGTACCAATTTGGATCTTTTATTTCATTTTAATTTCCAAATAAGGCATGCTCACCTTCAAATAAGGTTCGTAACACTACGCAAATTATATATAGACTAGCTGCACGCAGTGTCGCACGACGCTGAATCATCGTATTGGCCTGCTAACGCAGTCCCAGATCGCTGCGCGATCCTATACCGATAAATCAAAGCTGTAATATCTCAAACACATGTTTTAGAATAACTTTACTAAGTATAGTCGGCAAAAGCAAAGTGTTGGTTTTGCTATCAAGTTTCTTAATAAAATAGTTATTGCACTTATAGCATAGATTGTTGCAATATTAACAGGTGAAAGTAATAGACCCCTCTCTCAAAGCGTAGCACCTTGCTGAATCGTCGGTTTGGCCTGCTAACATATTCCAAGATCGCTATGCGATCCTATACCTATACCTATAGGTGAAGTTATACAAAAATAGAAAATTGAACTTTTATGACATAATAGGCCGTCGCCACCAACCGTCACAATTGGCCTTAAGATATTCAGAACCATTTGGGGTATATGTGTACAAAATTTGGTTACTAAAGGCAAAACAAAGATAAAGTTATAAAAATTTTGGAAACTCACCTTTCAATGAAGTTATAGGTTGTTCCCACGGCAACCAACCGTAAAAATTGGCCTAAAAATCATCAGAAGTATTTGGCGTATATGTGTACCAAGTTTCGTCAGTAAAGAGAAAGTGTAGTTGAAGTTATAGAAAATTTGCTCCATCGCATTTATTCGCTTAAGTTTTCTATATGAAAAGATTTTAAATGGGAAACGTTAGGAACATTAGAATGGTTTCACTCCAAAAATTTTTGACGTTTTCTAATTGGTTTTCTTTTTGAAGAGTTTTTAACCAATGAAAATCTTCTCTTTCATTTTCGTTTTCCAAATAAGGAGTGCTCACTTCCATAAAAGGAGCGTCACGCTACGCAAGTTATATATAGGTATGTGGTTCAAACCAATGATCTATATTCCTTCCCTAGATATGAAGGCTCAACTCACCACAAGGAAAAATTTTGAAGCTCCGTGAGCTGCCATATTGCAAAGTTCTCGCCAATTTTTTTTTCGGCGTTCGAATTTTTGTTTACATTATTTTCGAGATTCGAATATTTGTTTTGGTTACGAACGTCCAGAACTTTGCAATATGGCAGATTTCGAGCTTCAAAGAAAAACGAAGACCTTCATATCTAGGAAAGAACAGATCGCTACTTTATTGTCATTTACGGCAATCAAAAAAGTTCTTTGTATTTTTTTACAGTTTTCATAGCGAAGGAATTCAAATAGGCTTTATGAACCCATACTTTCCGCCTCCTCTCGATATCATCATCTACCTTTGCCGTAACTCTGCATACTCGAACACTTGTGAATTTTCCATAATAACTCAAATCAAGCAAAATACAGATTGGACATTTCCACACCTTGGACAAATCGGTTCGTTATGGTGGCGGGCAAATATACGGCACTCGAAGGGTAAAGACCCCATACAAACTTTAGATAATTTAGACAAATATATAAAGCACGCGAAACGTGTGCTAACCACGGCTGATGTACTAGCAGATGAAAAACAAAAAACGTTCTTGCTGGTTTGTGGCGGTGGCGACATGGTAACTTTATTTGAACATGAAGGGAAAATCACAAGCTGTCTAGAAAATCAAGACTGAGCTAAATGCTCAGATCAATGATATGTATTCGGTGTATAAATTATTTTCTGAAATGCCGCAAGGCAGTCAATTGTATTCGAGTTGGTATCCAAAAATCATGGAACAATCTAAACGTTTTAATTTTAAAACCTACATACCTGAGAGGGCAGCTAGAAATGCAATGGTTATTCAAACAGAAAATAATAAACCATGGAAAAATGCCTTATTGGAGGGCCACCTTATGGTGATTTAAAGAAAGCCAGTGGCGTGGTGGCAGCGAGGGCAGCTGCCCCCCCCAGCGGCTCTATTTTTAGGGGGCGCCTAATCCTCCACAGATGTTCAAATGTTTTATCCCTTTAATGGCATAGTTAGTACTCCCTGCCGAATAACCACACCTGTTTAAATAATGGCCCCGGTATCACAATACGTTGCCCAATAATAAGTGCCCCTTCTGTGATTAAAAAACAAAAAAATCCTTCTTCAAAATAGTTCGTTCAAATTTTCATCTCACCACGTGTCCGACTATTCATTCTATACAAAGATAGATTTCCTTGTCATGATAAGAAGATTTAATATACACCCGAGGTTAAATGACCACATCTCCCAAATAAGCGCCCCCATCAATGTATTCCTGCAAAAAAAAAAGTTTGTTTAAGAATAGTTTTTGGTTAGCTACTTATGTATTGATTATTTACTTTAAACAGGCTTGATGAATCCAGGGGGGCCGAGGGGGAGATATAGCTCCCACTTTTTTTCAGAATGAAATTTTCGTTATCCTTTGAAAAATATGATAATATTTTTTATAAGCATCTATGTATTGATAATAAACAAATTGCGCCCTCAAGGTATATAAAAGTTGAGGGCTCAACCACTAAGAAGCAAGTTTCAAAGTTTTTTTGAATTATTAAAGTCATAGTTTTGTTAGAGGATTTTGTTTTATACAGTTTTTAAAAATATCAACATGTTAGAAAAAACCAACGATTAAGCAACTTTAGAGGGCTCAAAATTTCCAGAAATATAAGCAATTTGGAGGGCTGAACCTGGAACTTGGTTACCTAAATTTGTGCTATTTTAGACACTCCCGAGATTGAAAAGCTCAAAAGTTTCTCCGTTGCCGAACCACTAGTAACTTCCCTTGTGGCCCCTCTACTTTCAAAAGCAATTCTGCAGCCCTGTTAAAAAGAATTCTTAAAGTGCAGAGTTCTTTTATTTCCAACATTTATGCCACAGAATACCACGGCATCAAAAAGTTGGTTTCACCAATTTTTGTTAATTGGTTTCTTTAACCAAAATGGAATACTAAATTGGCATTATACAGGGTCTTCCAAGAACAAATTATTCCATGGAGACTCAAGAAAAAACATTTTTATATGCATTCATTGATACCTCAAAATTATAAATTGAAATGTAAGGTATGAGGGATGTTATTGGGTTCTGTTGATTTCTATGACTAGTTCTATTCGACAAATAAACTAATTTAATATCAATTTACATTTCATCAGTCTAGGTATTATCACTTCCATACGCTAAAGTATTTGATACAAACAATACCGCTCGCTATTTTCATTTCAAAGGAACGCCTGAAGACTTAAGGAAACACTTTTGAACTTTGCCACCCCAGTGATATAACTGCCACCACGCCACTGAATAAAGCCGGTACTGCAATAGTTGCAATGAAAAAAGAGAAAACGGAAAGTATCAACCCTGTTTGTGGAATAAAAACAGAAACAATGACAGTCAGAATAAGTCACATAACAATGAGAGAACACCAAAGGAACTGTGTAATTTCGCGGTTACAGGAAACGCCAAAGCCATGTAAAAAGAAAAACTCTTGATAAAGAAAAAGTTTGCAAGGTTTAGGGACGAAATAGATATTTCGCTAATATTAAAGTATGCGAAGGCAAAAAGAAAGTACGTAAGATTGCGGATGAAGCATCGTCAGATGAAGATAGCAGTGCTAAAAGTACATTGTCGGTAAACTGACCGACCGTATTGTTAAAAATTTGAATGAAGATAGAAGCGATGAAGAATCTGATGAAATTGTTTCTGTAGCAATCAATAGAGTGGACATTAATATCTTAGTTAACTCTGTATGTCGATAATTTTTACCGCCTGAAAAGTTGTTCTGAAAAATCGGAAAATCTAGTAAATTGATAAAGACTGAGCTGAGTCGTTAGTTGGTAAAACAGCTACAAAGAAAATGGCGATATTATTAACCAAACCAGAAAGATTTTTTATTGAACATTTACCTTGGTGGAAACGTCTGAATCGTTAACTGAAAACGATATTGAGACATTAGGCAAACTGTTCTAGGGACTCAGCAAGCTTAGTAGGCACGTTGGAGATTTCCAAATTCACGAAGCCATCAAGTAAGTCATAAAGATAAAAAGGCCAGTACCATTAGGATATCAAGAACGGTTATTAAAACATTCCCAGCAGTTAAAAGAAAATGGTGCCATTGAATGTCCTTTAGATTCTACGGTCACACACAAAAAAGGATTTTAAATGTGGTAATTATAGAGAAAGAGATCATGGGAAAAATCAGAATGACAGTAGACATGCGCCATGCTAATATGACCATCAAACCAGTGCCAACTGTCAAAGAGTTAACCCATAAACTTCACAGAGCCATACAGACCCGACACATGCATTCCGTCAGATAGAGTTAGGCAAACGGTCTCAAGAGCTGACAACATTTTATATACATGAAAGCTTGTTTCATTTTAAGCATTTGGTTCAAGGCTCTGGCCTAGCATACAAAAAAGTCCATGAGAAATTCTGAAAAGGTTTGCATGCACTCAGCGGTGCTATTCAAATTCAAGATGACGTTTTAGTGAATGCTACGAAGGAAGAAAAACATTTAGAAAATTTAGCTAAAGAACATTGAAGCATCTCCCACTAAGCAAAAGTCTGAATTTAATTGGACCGAAGTAGCCTGGTCAAATTTGTGTTCAACTTACATGGCATCAAAACAGATCGAAAGTTGCAGCCACATCCGAAGTCTATGCTGAAGAATGCTGCTGCTGTGAAATCGTTTAGATAGGAGCTTATCGTCAAAAGAGGCCGCAGCCATAGCCACACTTTATCAAAAATAAGATAGAATAGGTTTTTAGAGACCAGCCAACTCGTGAACTACACTAGTATGACTCAGACAAAAATGGAACAAAGATATTTGCAAATTGAGGGTGAGACTCTTGCTGTTCTATCTGGCATTATCTCGAATCAAATGTATTTGTACAGCAACAAGTTTATTGTTGTTTGATCACGTCCTTGTACGATAACAAGCAAAAACAAGGGCCATCAAAAGTGGAGCGTCACAAACTCTATGTGTAATCTTTTCATTTTAGGGTTGTATGTCAGCATGGAGACAAAAATCCTGCCGATTATAATAGCGGTCATCCGATACAAAATAAAGCCTCAGACAAAGATGAAGACAATCTACATCAATGCAGTTGTTCTGACAATCTTTCCGACGCGATTACACTAGACACGCTTCAAAGAGCAACGAACGAATGTAAGATGTTAACAAAGTTGAAAGAATAAATTTTGAAGACAGATTTCATTCCTAAGGCGTAGTTTATACGGCCGATTTTATACCGCGTCTAACTCAAAGAATTCGAAAAATCATTTTTTAAGTTCGACAAAACTGTGGCTGTATAAACTCAATATTTTATTGACGTCGAACTTAACATTTAAGTCAATCAGGTTTTGCCGAACTTTTCACGTAAGTTCGGCAAAAGTGCGGCACGTCCTTATACAGCCGATCTTTGGTCGGTTTTAAAAGAATTTTAGAGTTTTTCATATACGCCAAGCGCTAAAATCTATTGCTATCAGCGCAAAAAGTGCCTATTTAGACAATTGCCATTATTAAGTTCGACTCTTATTTTGTGTATAAACCAGAAATTATTTACGTGTCAAAACTTTGCCGCACTTAAATGTTTGAGTTAGACACGGCATGAAAATCGGCCGTATAAACTACGCTTAAGACCTGCTCAGAACTCGGACAGGTATTTCTAGAATTGTTGACTACCTAGAGTTTTGTTTTACTTTGAAGCCGCATAGTTGTTCCGAAATGCTATCAAGAATCAATTGTCGTTTGACAAAAGTCAAACAATAACTGCCTTTGTGAGGTTGTGAGTATGGTTTCCAAAAATCGATCAAATGATTTAGAAATTTGGTAACAGTTGTTTATTATGTCAAGCGTTTGACTCCATCTGACCAAAGCCAACCAGACAACCTGTCTGCTAATTTCCGATCGGCTTTGGCATTACCTGGCGATGGATTTCAAGGGCTTCATTGGTCACTCATTTTATTTCTTCTTAGGGATTGACAAGTTTTACCATCAGCAAATCACTGCTGAACATCCAAAAGCTACAAGTTCAGTTGTTTGACAGGAAAACCTACGTAACAAAGGAAGCGGCATCAGAATTTTTGACGAAATTTTCGACCTATAATGACAAATGGATACATGCAAGGTGCAGTGATATATGTAATGGAGAGACTGTGCTTGCAAAACAAAAAAACCACCGCCAAGCCATTTTTCGATCCATGCCCGTACAAAGTCATTAATCGTAAAGGCTCTATGATTAGTGCCCAGCGCGATAACAAACTTTCTTGTCAGGAACGCATCACAATGCAGGAAATTAGCCGTGGGACGAACATATCAATGCTTTAGCACTCGGGTTGCAGAAGACGATAGTGTTGAATACAATTCATTACTCATACATTTATGTTGTTAACGAGAGGATCAACACGAAGAAGAAGCAGCGGAGGGAGAAGTGATGGATATGACATGCCCGCTGTCCCATACGATTTTGATGATGAACAAGAACAATAAAATAGTGTAGAATTGATATAATTGGTATCGGGCAGGAAGAGCAAACTGCTTTCAACAGACTGGCAAGAAAATGCCGTCTACTGAGATATTTAAACGCTTACGAATGGACTATATGAAGTTCGAAGACGTTTTTTATGAGGCCCATCTTGTGAAAATATTTAACAGCATTCTAAGTTAAATCAAATCGCTAGTTATCATTGTATCGCACCCCAATTATATTTTTAATTCATACGCCACTGCTTGCAAACTTATTTTACCAAATAACAAAACATAAAGATTTTTACTTGTCCAAATGGTGGTGGATTCACCTGATTCATGCCTAAATGTACCCAGGTGTCTCTACGTAACTTACTACCGGTAAAGAGAATATTTTAACTAAATAAAAATTTGGCTGGCTCATCAATAATCCTGAAATTAAATATCGATCGATTAATTATTAACTATCTATGTTTTGATTTTGTATTTTCAAAAATCCTTCTTGGATATTTTCATAATATTTAACTTCAAAAGTGAGCTACAATATGACTTGTTATTATGAATTACCTTGGCAACACGAACAGACCTTCAGTTGAATACGAGATTTCAAAAAACATATATGCCAACATAGTCATCCGAATTTATGACTATGGATTCATTAAATGATTCTATTTTTGTATGCTGAAAAAATACTCAAGCAATCAAAAATGTAAAAGATGATTGTTGATTTTCTAACTATCTTTTTCATAATTTCAAAAACCTGTTTCGTATTTTCTGAAGAAACATTCAGGATCAATTATGGCAGGAGATTAGATAATTGTGTCGAAGTGTTGAGAAACACCAATATTCAAACTTGTATAATGAAATGCTACCAAATAAAGGAATGTATTGACTTTAACTTTCAAGAAAAGAATGGCATTTGCGAGCTTTGTCAATCACATAGAAACAGGGCATTAGGCACGAGGGACGAGGATGAATGGAAAAATGGGCAGAAATAGTTATCATCATTGTTATTCAATTTTCGAAAAAGCGTCTATGATGTTCCTATATATGAGAGGAACATTACGATTGCTGATTTTTCTTTTTGTCTGTGGTTCAAACCGAATTCATTTGATCAAATCTCTCCAGTATTGTCATTCGCCTCAGTCAAAAACGTTCTGAATTGCCATTATATTACAGTTTACATCGAACGACGGGATTTGGACATATTTGAACTCCTAATTTACACTTACACATACACTTCTGAGTTTCATTATCTTCGTCTGCCGTTATTAGTTTTACGTGCTTGGACACATCTTTGTGTTGTATTGCAAGGCAGAGAAATAATTTCTTACGTAAACGGAACACTTCATGCAACAACAGATACTAATCGCCAAACGGAAAGTATGCTTACCTTTTTCATTGCAATAGGGTCTGAGTTTCGTCAACTTGGAAACGAATGCAAAACTCATAAAGAGTTTGGTTTTAATGGGGAGATATTTAATTTGAATATATGGCAGACAGTTTTATCAGCCAGACAAGTCCGAAACAATTTTAATGATAAAATACCGAACGAAAATCTCATTGCCGACTGGAATTATTTTACTGATATCCGTGAGACGGAAACTGTTTGCAAAACAAATGCTGAACCATTTGATTTTTTTCAGAATCTGAAATGGAAAGATGAACTTTAAGTATGTGATACCCTTGATATATTTATACCCCTGATTCAGTGGCCTGGCGAGGTTCTGGACGGTGGCTGGCCCGGTGTATACAGTACTTGACTCAAATTTTGTAAGTCTGGAAATATTTTTTTTGAAAAAGTGCACGGCCGGGTCAAATTGAAATTTCAGGCAGACCGGCTGCTCATTTAAAAATTGCTTAGCA